>JBBPNO010000655.1:0-17484 GCA_038090915.1 Boletus eberwhitei
TACTAACAAATTTTATAGTAAGTAACTGGTACTAGAGTTAATCTCCACTTGAAATAAGAATTCTCACATCTTGTCATATTATCAAAAAGATTTGACATTTCATAACCACTATGTCTATCTTCACTCTTCCACATTATACATTCTTATACAACTAATGGCTGCTATTTATGAATACAAACATGGATATAGATATAAACATGAATATCAATGGGATAAATGTGGATGTGAATATTAGAGGAACCTTACCAAGCATCAAACATATTTCCTTTCTATAAATACAAATACATTCAGTAGTGATCCACACTACAACCAACATAATTGGACAATGGCTAAATAATATCATGCTTATTGATTTGATCCTTGCTTAGATCTTCATAAAGCTCGAGTTTCCAGTATTTTTTTTTTGTTTTGCTATATTTGCTATTTCATCCATATGAACCTATATATTCATTCTACATTGACACTTGCTTTCACTATAAAGAACCATAAGTACATATATTCAATCTGGCCTTTTTTTTTTTTTCCTTCTAAATAAAATCATTGCATATATTGCAGGCCTTTTTGATGGTGTGAGCATCAAACAGCCATATAAGGTGAGCTAATGAATTAAGGCATTAACTGTAGGGCCTCTGAAAGGAGAAGGTGCTAGTCTTTTGACCATTTGTAGAATATTGCCCTGATATTGAGGGAATCCACTAGAATAATACATCCATAATCATTATCAATTTATCATTTACTAGAGGACCATTCAGGACCTCATACCATATCCTCACTTCACAAGTCACAATTACATCCAAATCCTCCACATCAATATAGTACAATATACTAGTGGCTGGTTCACACATATAGAAACCACAGACCCCTTTCCCACTTCAAGCAATATCACCCACCTTGTTGACTATCTTCTGAGGCTAAAGAACCTTAAAGTATATTTCTCCAGATGTTATCTGAGGCAACTATGGGCAACATGTTAAAGAGGGCTGTTGAAAAGAAAGAGGGGCATGTCCAGGTAATAATAAAGACATGCTATGTGAAGGCATGAGGTGATATGAATGGAAGGAATGGATGTAGAGTAGTTGGTGAAATTTTGTAACATACCTGAATAAACACCATCTCCTTTGTGGTTATAGCATGTGAGCAAGTGGGGTTTGCATTCCAATTGACTTCTGCATGATACAGAAATGGAATTTGTATTTTAGGAGGATCTAGCAGCCATAGATGTTTGTATGCTGTTGCTCAATATCTTTGGCATTTTTGGATCTCTGTAATACTAGATTTAATAATATGTTATATTATATGTACAATTGGTAAGGCTAACATGAGGGAAATACATGTATTAATACAGCCATAGAATGGAAGAAAAGCCTAACATGAGAAGTACATGAGATGGACAAGTTATAAATAGGGGCATAAGATAATTGTGTATTTGTCTAGACTACATATATTATGCTACTGACAAGCAAGAGGCAATCTAGATTATAAATGAGTCAAGGTGAATGGCATGAGAGCTGTGGATCTAGATCTCTGCATGTAATTTTATTAAGTAAATTAAGAACTTATTTAAAAATTCCTGCAAATAAAATTCCAATTTTCAATTTTAATTTAAGAATCTAAAAAGGCATATTTTGAATTAGCTGACCATCCTGCAAATAAAATTCCATATACTCCTATAATTTTTTAAAATAAAGAAAACACTACCTTTTGAGTTATACTTCCAACTTACTTTATATCAAGTAAGTACTTATGGTTTTGTAATTGGTTTAATCTTCTTCTTTGTATTGATAAAATCTAAAAACTAAAAAAAACAAAAAATAAAATATTCTATTTTAGTCAGTGATTTATAATAACTGCTAATTTAATTATTTCTAATATTTTAGATAATTATTAAATTTAATTATATAATTTATATTATATGGTTTAGATTTATTGATAAAGGTAATTTTGTACAAATTGAAGCTAGTAAGAATCCAATTTCTAAACCTTTTTTAACTTGTTTTGTATGATGTAAAAATTTGTTTAAAGGAGATAAAATTTGTAATCAAATAGATATTTTAAAAGAGGTAAGAAATAATTTTTTTGTTTTTTGTTTGTTTTTTATTTGTTTTTTAAATTTTCAAATAGAATATGATTTTTTTTTTAAATTTACCTAATAATAAAATGTATTATACTGAAACAGATTCAGCTGTAATGGATGACAGGTTCAGATTATAGGAATAATAGATAGGGGCTAAATACCAAAGTCAATGTATAAAATTGAGAAAAATAGTAAAAATAAAGGCAAAAATAATATGGTCCATAATACATTTCAAGAACCTGCATACAAGACTGTTGCTGCATTCAATAATACTATGCCTATAATAGTTAGTGTTATTTATATTGATCTGTAAGCAGATATGAATACTATGCAGTTTGCAAATAACCATCTCAATAAGCTGTTTCATTCAAGTTCAACACTTTAGTATACTAACTACAATCAACATAGCCCCTCTTTTCCTCTTGTTTCAGAAGTTTGGACTGGATGGCTGGGCTATAGGTACATTTTATGCTTGCAAAAGTGTTATAGGACCTTTCTTGTCCTTTCTTTGTGAGTTACCTGATTTGATGAATGGATTAGCAAATTGTCCATATAAATTATCAACCACTCTTCTATAATATAATCTCTAAAGAGATCATCCATAAATGCCTGAAAGGTTGCCAGGGAGTTACATATTATGAAGATCATTATGTTTGGCTCATAAAGCCTGAATGGGATGAGAAATGCCACTTTCTATTGATCCTTGAGTTTAATAAGCACATTATCATATCCTCATCTGATGTCAAATTTGATGAAAATGAATAATCCTTTCAATTTATTGACAAGGTTGGAGATTCAAGGGAGGGAATATGCATTCTTCAAGGTGTACTCATTTAGGTATCAATAGTCCTAGTAGGGTCTCAGTTTTCCATTTTTTTTCTGAACAAAAAAGAAAGAAGTGGTCTAGGGAGATTTTGATGGTAATATCTTCCCAGTTTTGAAGTATTCATTGATAAATTCCCAGCAAGCTGATTGTTTTATGGGATTTAATGGATAGGCCTTGGCATATTTTGATGTGAACATGTTTTTTAGGGCTATAGTGTGATCATAGGGTCTTGATAATGATAATTTCATGATTGGCTTCTCTGTAAAGGCATTCTTTTACTTTTTAAGGCTTAAAGCAAGGCCATTGTTTTTCTTCTGTGCCTGTTGAGCAATTGCCATTGATGAAATTGCTTTTCTTATGACAAACATTGACAAGTTCCCATGCATATTGAAGAACTTTGCCTGTTGCTTAGGCATTCAGTGATGGAAGTCTTCATAGAGTCTGTCTTGCATGTACTTTACTTCATTATATTCCAAATACCTCAACAGATATCTGTTCTAAAGTTCCTCAGGATTTCTATATATAAATCAAGAAGATGACAGCATAATTATTACCTGTTACAATTTTTCTCCCTTATTGTATATTCTCTTTTTCTCTTATCATTCTTTCACTTGTATATGGAGAGGAACCATATCTTTTAATATAAGCTTCATTCTTATTGCAAGTGCTAACTCTATGTTCTTCTCTCATCTATAACTGGACTCATTTCCTCCTTTGCTATTTTTCTCATAATGGCTCATGTTCCTAACCTTCTATTATGTTCCATCAAATTTCTTTCCCTCATTTCCCTTTTTGTCACATTGGTTCATGCATGCAACTCCCTCCTATAAATAGCACTACATATCCATTATACTCCTCATTCTTGATCTACACAATACAAGCATTCTATTAAGTCTTGCCTCATTGAGTTCTCTACTTGAACCCCTTGAGTCTATTTAAGACTGCTCTTTGTCAAGTACTCACTTGAAACCCTTTGTTTTTGATTCCTTGAAAGTTAACTTCTCAGACATTGGTCTCTTCATGAGTATCATCCATAGAAGTTAATTTATATTAGGAATATCTTTGTATGCTTTGTATAACAAAAGATCAAAAATTGTTATAATATGAACATTTTCAAAAAACTTTTACATTTCATCTTTCACTTATAAAAATCACATGACCACAACATGTGATCATGAGAACACTTATGTAATCTAATCACATGACACACCTCGTGTTATTAATCTCTGTTCCTTTTCACACCTTATCTATTCTCACAGTCATTTCCATCTTTTCATTCACACAAATGCTTCTTATATATAACTACTTATAGTAAATAGTCACACGCACAGCTTGGTCCATGCTCACTCATGTAATGTATAAAAGGTAGACACTTTGGATGACTGATATCTCAGTCGAATCCACTTTGTTTCCCTGCTATAGTCATTGCCTTGGCCTCTGGTCATTATAGACTGAGGTTAAACGGATGAGACCCACACACTCTATCACCCATTGAGCCAGGACCTGTGTAGCCTGCGATGTAGATATGAGCCTTGTGGAGACTTGACGTTGAGGACGCCTTGTTTCATAACACTTGGATTCAACTGTGATACACAATGCTTGGTTTTCAGAGCTAAGAAATAGTCTGCAGTATTCACCACTTGATGGTGATGAGAAAAGCACTCACTGAAACACTTGATTATATGCTTGTCCGGCATAGTGCACTAGCTCCACTTCTACCTTGGTTGCCAAGGGTAGTGTACGGTGGTACTATGATAGTGTACCCAGGTTCTTGTGATTACCTGTGACATCACAAATAGTGCAATAATGAGAGTCATCACAGTTCTCTCTCATGTGCATATCCCCGACGTTTAAGGAAAAAAAAAATTGAAGTTTTTATCCCAGGTCACCATAGTCACCAGGATACGATCTGAGCCCTCTGCAGTTGGCAGGATCAAGACATAGGAACCCCAGAGTATGGTTGGAAGATACTGTGCAATAAGGTTCTGAAAGAAAACATCAAGGATATTGGTTTATGCCAGCAAGGAAAAAATATCAAGTTCGCGTAAATCGAGTCTGCCCCTAGCACCACCCCTTTGCATTCGGTGTCTGTGGTATCCACTACTTCCGCTCCTACCTATGCCCCTACTTTATCCTAAAACCTGTAGAATGATATATTGGTGGATCTGGACGACCTCATCACAAAACTTGCCGATCTCATTGTCAACAAAGAAAAGAATAATATAACAAAGAAAATCGCCAACCCCGGAAGCTGGAAAGGCGATAGATCCAACTTCCACGCATGGTAGATCAAATTAAGGCTCTGGGTTGATGCCCAACAATGGAAGACAGACAAACTTTGAGTGGTCGCAGTCCTTTCCCGACTCGAAGACAAGGCCAAGGAATTCGCACAGATCACCCTTGAAAAATATTACGACGAAGAAGTGGAAGACCTCATAGATGAAAATGGGGTGAAAAGAGGACTAAATGGGGATTCAGCGTGGCCGTCCTGGCTAGCTCTCTAATTGGAGATTAAGGGCTATTTCAGGATCGATGTGCTTACACACAAATCCTTAAGGAAACTAGAAGGTTTGAAACAAAACGGACACCCGATTGATCTGTTCATACAAAAATTTGAACTTCTAAAAAAGAAATCAGACATCCAGGATTACTATGCTGTGACCCTCCTAAAAAAGGCAGTAGACTTCTGAATTTATGAAAGGGCAATGATAAATCCTGGCATAGATCATGACAATTATCGGGAGTTAAAAAGAGAATATCAAAGGGTAGGAAGACTCTTTGAACAGATGGCAGTCGAACGAGGTCCACCATCAAGAAGTTTCCAACTTCCCCCAAGGTCAAATCCTCGTTACCCTCCTCCTCCCAGACCTCCTCGTCCAGATTCACGACTTATGGCACTCAACTGGATCGTGGTGCACCCATAGAGATTGGTGTGCAGCAAGCTGCCCCAACTCTCCCACAATCTACACCCCCACATCCTGACAACAGGACTTGCTATCTCTGCTGACTTTCCAGCCATATTAAACTGGATTGTCCAAAGAATCCTTATTGCCGACAATCGTGCCCCCCCCAACAATGCCAACAGTTCATATGGGACTACGACTCAGGTACTTATGTACCAATGGCAGAAAATGAGTATGCCGCATACCCTCAGGCGCAGGTCGCCCAACACTACTCAGAATGCCCACTCCCATCTCTCCTGGTAGCTGCACCGATACCGCAAGCAGCACAAAGGGCCATCATCTTGGAGGAGGCAGAAGCATTTTATCAAGACAAAGACTTTTCTATTTCTGATTTTTCTTTTGTACTATGTAATATTTGTCCAAACTCTGTTAGGGCGTCTCAATTGAGCATGGCATTAGAGTATAATGAAAATGTGCTTAATTCCCTAATAAAACAACAAAAAATATCTTCTATTTATAAACCCCTCGAGGTCACTATGCATTGTGCAATGACGTTGTCATTCAGTGGAGAGTTCTCACTTGAGACCGTCATATGTTGCCAGCAGAATGGCCAGTGGCTCTGCTACAAGTTCAAATCTCTCTTGGCCTCAGGAGCATCCCACACCTTTATTGATTCGGACTATATACATCACCATGGCATACCTTATTTTAAACTGCAAAACCCAATAATGGTACACAACGCAGATGGCTCTAAAGGAGCTATAGGACAAATCTAGCATGCTGTAACCTTAATCGTGGAAATCGCAGGACATTACAAAACCTTAGATGCTTATATTTCTAAATTGAGAACCCATCAAATGATTATAGGATATGATTGGCTTTACTGCCACAATCCTAACATCTGTTACGTGACCTGTGTAACTGTTGACACGTGATCATGTAATCCTTCTTGATCTACAACCGACACCTTTGCAGTTCCCCAATTGTGTGGTCCGGAGGGTGTCAACTCCGATATGCTGAGGGAAGGCTTTGTCGCTACTCTGCAGATGTAGCTCACTGTGCAGAAATCCAAATGTGGGCCAATGCTTCTTGGACAAACGGCGAGCCGACCATGCTTATAGAGGGCAAGTCCTACTAAGAGTGAGGGTACAAAGTACTGAGCTTACTATTACTGCAAATAGTAAGATGAGTGAAGAGATGGCTTCCAGATCTGAGCGAGATCGAAGCGAGGCGGAACTTTGATAGGGTTTTGACTTTACACAGTGAATTGTGTATATCAAGGTTAGGGAATTACATGAAAGAAGCGTTGCTATTTATGGTGCAAGAAGGCTTCAGGGCCGGTTAGATATAAATACTAAATAGGAAGGAGAGATTGGATCTCAGATGGGATCGGGATGAATAGGAACTATGAGGCTATGTATGAGAGAATATAGCCAAGGAGATGCTGTCCATATGAAATACAATGGGATATGAAATATGGAGAAATAAAACATAGCCCAGGTGCTGTGTCCATCGCCTTGCGCAGCCTTGGTGGCAATGTGGATGGTCGGGGTTTAGAATGCACTGCCTTCAGGATTGGGGGTCAAGGGGGCACTGTGGAAATAGTCCCCAGCATCGTACAGGAGGTTGTCCCACAGAGAGGTGGAGGGGATGTCGGTTTGAAGGGAAAAATAGGTGCCCCCTTGGTCAACTGTAACATTACTCTCCATGTATGCCTGAAGTTCCATCTCAGGAACTCCTATCTCCATTGTTCTCCATGTAGTTGGTGAGGTCCCAACCGGGGTCGTAGGCCAAGTCATCATTGATGCAATGTTGGGGTCTGTGTCCTCTTTCTCCACAGCTGGTGCAATGTTGTTCCGGGCAACGATATTGAGGATGTCCGGGGGCATCCATATGACAGAAGGGGCAACAGTAGTGGGGGCAGTTGCTGCATACATGCTCGATGGAGCCACATTCAAAGCAATGCATTGGCACAATGACAGGTCGAGGTACAGGGTCGTGGGAGGCGGAGGAGACGTCCAGGGAATGGGTATTATCATCCACTGTGTCGGCGTTGTTTGGAAGAGCAGCGGGTGTGGGCCCCACGAGGGGAACAGAGGAAGGAGGAGGGCTCCTTATTGTAGCTCGCCCCAGTGGAGCGGGAGTATGGGTGGAGGCAGTGCGGATGGGCAGGCTGTTGGTGAAAACCATGGTGCGCTGTCTGCGGATGCATCTGGTGGGCCCTGAAATGGCAGGGGGAGATACAGGGATGGGTTGTCATTGGGGAGGGGTGGCAGTCCCATTGATAAGAGTGGTGTTGGAGTCTACGGACATCGATCAAGCTCTCTCTGGAGGGTTTGGATGAGCTCGGTCAGGGCTTCTACTTCCGTCGATATTTTCAATGGGACTTGCTGGGGTGTTGCGATGGGAGCGGGGGTATCCGGGCATGGAGACATCTGAGGAGAGGAAAGTGTTTCTCTGTTCCTCTGACATGGTCCCGAGGATGGGTTGAATGGCGTGCTCGAAGTGGTGTCCGGAGAGAAGGGCGATACAGAGGTCAAAGCCTTCAATATAGAGAAGGTTGAGAATATATTCCTGAACTTCGAGGAGGGTGGCTGTGATGTCGGAGAGGGCGGTGACCTGTGGGGAGTCCCGGGCATTCCTTGTGATGAGTTCCCATAAAGGGGAACCTGATGCGCCCCAGGGGGTCCTGGTGACCAGGGATCGAATGTGGGTGTATGCTCAGAATAGGTGTACGAGCTGTATGAGGGAGTTGTCGGAGTTGAAGAATGAGTTTCATTCCAAGGCTCAGAGGGCCTTGGTGTTTTCGAGAAGGGACACATAGAGGAGACGACGGAAGGTGGGAGGGAGTCTGCTAAGTTGGCGTATGAGGAAGGAGAAGGACATCTACCACTGATAGTGATAGGAGCAACTGTTGATGCGACAGAAACATTGATGTTCGTTGGCGTGGGTGGGGATATCTAAGTCTGGGTAGCAGACTTGTAGACGGGCTTGGGTAAGGGCAGTCTGGACTCGGGAGATGGTGATCAGGAGTGAAGAGATATCTTGGGGCATTGGAACTCCATCAGAGTTGATGCCATTTTTTATACTTTTTGAGCACTGCCTTGGCATTGCCTAGGTTGGACTCCACTTCCCAAGTCCACTCGGAGGCGGTGTATCCCTTCCAGTGCACAAGGTATTGCCTTCGTCCTGAGGTTCCCCGATGGTTGATAATACTGTCCACTTTGTATTCTTCCTCTGTTCCAACTAGTTCCGGTGGTGGGCGTGGGAAGTTGGGTCCATGTTCCATGGTCTCCTGATAAGGGGAAAGTAGGGATGCATGGAACACATCGTGGATCCTCCATTGGGCTGGTAGTTTTAGTCAGTAGGCCACTGAGGACACTACTTGGGTGATTTCAAAGGGACCAGTTTGTTTAGGAGATAGTTTTCTGGAAGGAACCTGTAGTTTCAGGTTCTTGGCTTCCAACCAGACTTTGTCTTCAATTTTCCATGGTTTGAAGTGAGAGAATATTATCTCTTTCATTCTTTGCTGAGCGATCATGTGTGCTGCTTCTGCTTCTTTTCATGCTTCGTCAAGAGAGGTCATTCTTTGCTCTAGTGCAGGGAGGAAGGTCTTTCCAAGAGGGGGATAGGATCGTGGTTCATATCCTAATATCAGGCTGAAGGGGGATTTTCCTGTGACGGAGTGTGTGGTGGAGTTATGTGCAAACTCGGCCATAGGCAGTAGGTCTAGCCATCGATGGGGTTGTCCGTCACAGAAGATCCTTAGGTAGGTCTCCAGTTCTTGGTTGTAGCGTTCTGTTTCTCCATCCGTCTGAGGATGGTAGGTGGTGGATAACGCCACGTCATACTGAAGGAGCCTTGCGAACTCACAGGCGAATGCAGAGGCAAATTGGGGGCTGCGATCAGAGATCAATTTGTCATGCAATTCGAAGCGTTCGAACACATGATCAAAGAAAAGATAGGCTATGCCAGCCACGTCTACCATTTTTGAGCAAGGGGCGAGAATTACCCCCTTACTAAGCCCATGGTCAACCACGACCATGACAGAATCAGAGCCATTCACTGAAGGAAGGTCAGTGATGAGGTCTACAGAAAGGTTCTGGAAGGGACATGTGCTCTGGAAGGCGAGGGGGGTTACCGGGGGTACTGTTGGATGGGTTTGGACTTTGTTGGCTTGGCAGGTAGTGCATCCAGCGACAAATTTGTGGACGAAAGTAAATAATCCTGGCCACCAGTAGTTTTTGGAGAGGAGGGCAATGGTACGTAGGTGACCGCCATGTCCTCCTTTAGTAGAGTTGTGGGCAGCAAGCATGATGGCTTGCTGGCCTGGTCCAGGAATATACAAACATCCCTTAAAATATAAAAGTCCATTGTTGAATGTCCAGTCGGTTGCACTGGAATGGGTGAAGAGTGGTTGATCCTTTTCAATGCTTTGGAGAGCGGAAAGGACTAGCAGGTCCACAGTAGATGAATCCCCAATTTTCTTTGCCAGTGCCATGTCGATGTGGCGTATTTGATGGTCAAAGGCAGTAGTTGGTAGGATTTGTACATCTTCGTTATCTTTGGAAGTGTTGACCTTGTCTCGTCAAGACAAAGCATTGGCAGGTGCCATTTTGCTTCCAGGGAGTGCATGGTACGTGACATTGAAGTCCTGTAGGAACAGAAGCCATCTGGCCTGTCATCACAACAACTTACAAGGTTCCTTGAACTAGGTGAGATTTTTGTGATCTGTCAAGACGGTCACAGGGTGGGGCAACCCAAGGAGATACTGTCGCCATTCCTCTAACCCCCTAATGACAGCCAATAGTTCCCTGTCATATATGTCATAGTTTCTCTCGGCTGGAGAGAAGGTTTGTGAGAGATAGCCACATGGTTGCATATCCCTGTTATCATTGGTTTGCATAAGTACCACTCCAGAGGTGGTTAAGGAGGCGTCAGTCATTAACATGAATGGTTTGTTGGTGTCAGGGAAGGCTAGGACAGGTTTTTGCATGAAGGCGTTCTGCAGGCTTTTGAATGCCTTTTCTTGTGGTTCATTCCAGTGCCATGCAGTCTTTTGCTTGGTAAGGTTGAGCAAGGATCGTGCAATGTCCGAAAAGGAGGGGATAAATTTTCTGTAGAAATTGCAGAAGCCTAGGAAGGACCGTACATCCCTCACATTCCCTGGGTGGTGCCATTCCTGAATGGCCTTCAGTTTTACTGGGTCCATCTGGACCCTGTTCTTTCCAACAATCATTCCTAGGTATTCAACCTCCTTGGTGGAGAAGGTGCATTTCTCGAGTTTGAGGTACATTTCATGCTGTCGGAAGTGTTCTAGGATCTTCTGAGTCCTTTCATTGTGGGTTGCTTGATCCGAGGAGTGGATTAGCAGATCGTCTATATATATTACCAACCATCCTTCTGTGATGTAATCTCCAAAGAGATCATCCATGAATGCCTGAAAGGTTGCCGGTGAGTTGCACATTCCGAAGAACATTACGTTTGGTTCATAGAGTCCAAATAGGGTGAGAAATGCTGCTTTCCATCGGTCTTCTGGTTTTATGAGCATGTTGTTATATCCCTATCTGATGTCGAACTTTGTAAAGATAGAGGATCCCTTCAATTTATTGATGAGGTCAGAGATGAGGGGGAGGGGATATGCGTTCTTGATTGTGTGCTCATTTAGATACCAATAGTCTTGGCAGGATCTTAACTTCCCGTCCTTTTTCTGCACAAAAAAGAAGGGGGCTGCTTGGGGAGATTTTGATGGAGATATCTTCCCAGTTTTAAGATGTTCGTCAATGAATTCCCTGCAGGCTTTTTGTTCTTTGGGGTTCAATGGATAGGCTTGTGCTCGCTTGGGTGTGAACGTGTCCTTCAGGTCAATGGCATGGTCGTAGGGCCTTGATGGTGGTAATTTTGTTGTGGTCTTCTCTGCGAAGACATCCTCATATTCTTTGAAGGCCGGAGGTAGGGCCACTTCTTTCTTCTGTGCTTTTTGGGCGATTGCCATAGATAGAGTTGCTCTTCTGGCAACAAAATCTGGCACATCTCCATGTGCATTAAAGAACTTTGCCCGTTGTTCAGGTGTCCAGTGATGGAAGCTTTCATAGAGTCCATCTCGTACATACTCAGCTTCGTCATATTCCAGATACCTCAATAGGTATCATTGTTCCAAGGTTCCTGGGGAATCCTCATGTGTGAACCTGTATGATGATGGCATAATCGTTATCTGTCCGTCTTTCCAATCTATGTCAGGGTTGACCGCCCTGAGCCATGGAAGTCCCAAAATGATTTTGTCCTTGCCGCAATTGAGGATGAAGAGGTCCCGCCACTCTCACACTCCTCTGTAGTCCAACACGATGTTGGTCTTCTGTTTGATGGTTTCTGAGTGGTTCTGGGTTCCATCTACATTCCAAGCTCGTATTGGTTGATCGAGCTTGTATACTGGTAGTCCCATATCTTGTACTGCTTTTCTTGATATAAAGCATCCAGTTGCCCCACTGTTGATGAGAGCATTTGTTCCAATGATTTTGCCATCCTGCTTCCAGATCGAGAGAGGAATACGAATAGAATTGCTCTTCGATCCGAAAATAAATACAAGGGCTATCATAAAGGAGGGAAGCGACGTTGGTCCACCCCCTCCCTTTAAAAATGCGTCTTTGGGGGTCTAAATAGATTAATGGGCACTGTGGGATTTTGGTCTAATGAGAGGACGTTCACAGACCCCTCCCATTCTTCTGCGACTTCTTCGTTTGTCTCCTCCAGTGGGAGTCCTCACTCATCAAGCCCCGTGTCAAAGACCACCTTAAGCATTCTGAGAACTGTCTCTCAGCTACTACTCCTGGACACCTCAGCGAGGTACTGGTCTAGCGAGTCCTGTTGTCGTGGGATAGGGGAGGTGGTGACAACTCTGGTCTGTGCCATTGGTCTTCTTGCGGGTTTGTACCCAGGGTGCTTTCTTGTAGAATATCCTTTCTCATTGCAGATGAAGCATCTTTGTTCTCTCATCTGTTTGGCTCGTTCAGTGGGAGAGAGTGTGATCCGGTCTACATCCATTGCATTGGGATCTTTGTGCCTTCCTCCTCCTCCTTCATATGTGGGCTTTGGTCCTCGTCTCATTGCCTTGATCCTAGCATAGCCGGCATTGATGGCAGCGGCTTTTGTGTAGATATCTTCCATGGTGAAGTGTGGTTTAGTGAGTATGTCAGACTGGGCAAGTTGCTCAGCGATTTTGTCATCGACTCCTCATAAGAACCATTCTAGGAGGGCCTTCTCGTCTCGCACTTCTGACCTTACGGCTAGTAAGGAGAACTGGGATACGAATTTGTCGAAATTTCCTCCTAGGTGTCTTTGTTCGAGGCTGGCGAGCTTTACGTGAGCATTGTTGGCATTGTTGTATGGGCAGAAGGAGACTGCAAAGGCCTGCTTTATCTTCTCGTAGGTTTTCTCTGATTCGGGCACTTCATCGTCAACTAGCTTGGTGAGCCAAGCTTCTGAAAACCCCTTTCCTTTCCCCTTTGGCATCCTATTCAGGAGCATATACTTCCTGACCTTTACTGGTATGTTGTTATGGAGGGCGAAGTACCCTTTCATTGCTAAGAGCCATCTCTTAGCATCTTTGCTTTCTCCATTCCATTCTTCAGGTAGTGCTGCTTTGTATTCAACCATATCGTCTTCATCGTCACTTGGTGGGCGATCTGGGTGGTCTGCGAATAGATCTATGTCCTCTTGGGGGGGATCTACGTTGATTGGTTCCGGTTCTGAGGGTGGCAGAGGGGTGGGATCTTCTGATGGGGTCGCAGATTGAGAGCAGAGATCACCGGGTAAACCTAGAGTTCAAGTTGGACGGGGAGATGAATGGTCTCGAGAATCTTGGTTGTAATAGTCTCATTGATCCCGAGATGATCCGATTCTTCTGGAGGAAGACGTGTCTAGTGAATCTGAAGCACGTGTTGGTGTGGCCTCTTCTTCTTCTGAGGATGGTGGGTCTTGTCCTAAGAGGGTGGAGAGGTTGATTCGTCGAATGGTGGTGAGAGAGTGTGTCTACACCTGTAGACCCGAGGGTTGTCTTAGACTTGGTAGTACTAAGGGGCCGATAACCTTGATATTTTGTTACACGACCTGCATAACTGTTGACATGTGATCGTGCAATCCTTCTTGATCTATAACCAACACCTTCCCAGTTCCCCAATTGTGTGGTCCAGAGGGCGTCAACTCCAATATGCCAAGGGAAGGCTTTGTCGCTACTCTGCAGATGTAGCTCACTGTGCAGAAACCCGAATGTGGGCCAATGCTTCTTGGACAAATGGCAAGCCGACCATGCTTATAGAGGGCGAGCCCTACTAAGAGCGAGGGTACAAAGCACCGAGCTTACTATTACTGCAAATAGTAAGATGAGCAAAAAGATGGCTTCCAGATCTGAGCGAGATCGAAGCGAGGCGGAACTTTGATAGGATTTTGACTTTACACAGTGAATTGTATATATCAAGGTTAGGGAATTACATGAAAGAAGTGTCGCTATTTATGGTGCAAGAAGGCTTCAGGGCCAGTTAAATATAAATACTAAATAGGAAGGAGAGATTGGATTTCAGATGGGATCAGGGTGAATAGGAACTACGAGGCTATGTCTGAGAGAACATAGCCAAGGAGATGCTGTCCGTATGAAATATAATGGGATATGAAATATGGAGAAATAAAACATAGCCCAGGTGCTGTGTCCATCGCCTTGTGCAGCCTTGGTGGCAATGTGGATGGTCGGGGTTTAGAATGCACTGCCTTCAGGATTGGGGGTCAAGGGAGCATTGTGGAAATAGTTCCCAGCATTGTACAGGAGGTCGTCCCACAGAGAGGTGAAGGGGATGTCGGTTTGAAGGGAAAAATAGGTGCCTTCTTGGTCAACCATAACAACATTGATTGGACAAACCAAACCATAGACTTTCCATATTGTACACAATACTGTAAAATTATGGGACTCAGACCTACAATGCACATACATACTATAGAAGAAGGACTAAAAGAAAAAATACCCGAAACTTAGCATGAATTTCTAGATGTCTTCTCTGAACAAGAATCCACAAGAATGCCATTGAGAAAATCATGGAATCATGCAGTTGATCTAAAAGAAGATTTCATACCCAAAAAAGGACAAGTCATACCTCTTTTGGACACCAAAATGGAAGAAGTTCACACATTCGTGGACAAAGAACTCAAAAAAGGGTATATAAAACCATCTAAATCCCCAGACGTCACCTGTATTCTTTATTCCAAAAAAGGACGGTAAAAAATGTATGGTAATTGACTACCGATATTTAAATGAGGGTACCATCAAGAATTCCTATCCTCTACCCCTAATTCCACAGTTGATCAATAGGCTAAAAAATGCTGATCAATTCATGACCCTTGACTTATGTTGGGGTTATAATAATGTGCGAATAAAGGAAGGAGATGAATGGAAAGGTGCCTTCGTCACACCCTTTGGGGCATATGAGCCCACCGTTATATATTTCGGAATGACTAATTCACCTCCAACATTCCAACAAATGATGAATGATATTTTTAATGACATGTATGCTGTAGTAATTATTTATATCGACGACTGTATGATATTTACGTCGGGCAAAACGGACAAAGAACACGAAGAGGTAGTAAAAGAAGTCTTACGTCACTTACGCGAAAACGACCTTTACGTAAAACCTGAAAAGTGTTTCTTCTCCAAAGACAAAGTAGACTTTTTGGGTATGGTGGTATCTAAAAAAGGGGATCGAGAGGCAAAAAGGAAAAGTTGCAGGCATTATGAATTGGCCGGTACCAACATGCCTCAAACAACTTCAAGGATTCCTTGGTCTCTGTAATTATTATCGGCGATTCATTGAAGGTTTCACTAATATTGCACGCCCCCTGAATGACTTTATCAAGAAAGATGTTCCATTCACGTGGGGATCCGATCAACAAATAGCATTTGACACACTTAAAAGAAAATTCACAATGGCACCATTACTCACATACCCAAATCAAGAACAAGAAGTACATGTAGAAACGGATGCCTTGGACATAGCAATGGGAGCTGTGCTCTCAACCTTATGTAATGATAATAATTGGAGACTGGTAGCCTTTATCTCTCACTCTTTTGATAGCGCTGAATGCAACTACCCTATTTATGACAAAGAACTTCTAGCCATCATTCGAGCACTCGAAGAATGGCGACACTATTTAATTGGTTGTGAAAGGTTTGAAATCTGGACTGACCATAAAAATCTAGAATATTGGAAGAAACCGCAAACACTCAGCGGTTGACAAGCATGCTGGCATGCACTCCTTCAAGAATTTAATTATATTTTTGTTTATAAACCAGGTTCTACAAATGGTCATGCAGATGCCCTCTCTCACTGACCAGATCATGGAGATGTAGTTCTGGATCACAATATGAACATGACGGTTCTTCCACCTTCAGTTTTTATTAATTCCATCACTTTATTTTCAGACTTCATGGCAGAATTAGAATCACTTTCTATTTCTATGAGCAAAGATGTCATTGACAATTTCTCTTTCGATTATAATATGAACATTTTCAAAAATTCAAAAAGCAAAGTTTTTGTACCAGACAATTTACGTACATGCCTCATAATATTATGCCACGACTTACCAATAGTAGGACATGGCGGCCATTCCAAAACTATTCATACTCTCACTCATTACTTTTCATGGCCAGGAGTCACAAAAGACATTAAAACATACATAGACAGCTGCCAAGTGTGCGCCCTCACGAAGGGTAAGCAAAAAGCACCAGCAGGTAAAATTATGCCACTTTCTGCTGCAAAACACCCATGGGAAGATCTTTCCATCGATTTGATCATGGGTTTACCTGAATCACATTCTTTTATGGCTATTTGCGTAATCATAGATCGATTCTCAAAAGAAGTCATTTTTATTCCCACCTATGATACATGTTCCTCTTCAGACTTAGCCAAAATATTCAGGGACAATGTTTGGTGTATTCATGGACTACCGTCTACTATAGTTTCCAATAGAGGACCTCAATTCATTTCAGCATTTACCAAAGAGCTTTGTAAGCTACTGTTACACGACCTGCGTAACCTATGACACGTGACCGTGTATTCCTTATTGAACTACAACCGGCCACCTTCCCAGTTCCCCGATTAGATCTTGGTCCGGAGGGTGTCGACTCTGATATGCCGAGGGAAGGCTTTGTTGCTACTCCGCAGATGTAGCTCTCTGTGCAGAAGCCCGAAATGTGGGCTGGCACTACTTGGACAAATGGCGAGCCGACCGTGCTTATAGAGGGCGAGCCCTACTAAGAGCGATGGTACAAAGTACCACACTTGCTATTACTGCAAATAGCAAGAGTAACGAGGAGATGGCTTCCAGATCTAGAGGAGATCGAAGCAAGGCGGAACTTTGACTGTGATTGACTTTACACGGTGAATTGTGTATATCAAGGTTGGGAATTTACATAAAAGAAGCGTCCCTATATATAGTACTTTGGGTCTTTAGGGTAGGCTTGATTATAAATACTAAATAGGAAATAGAGATCGGATCTCAGATGGAATTGGGGAGTATAGGAACTACGAGGCAGTGTGCGAGAGAGCACTGCCGAGAAGATGCTGTCCGATGTGAAATACCACAATATGAAATGAAAGAAATGAAACATAGCCGGGATCCAGTGTCCACTGCCGTTG
>JBBPNO010000656.1:0-17435 GCA_038090915.1 Boletus eberwhitei
ACATGTGTGTCTCATATCACATGTCAGTTAAGTCATGTGACATGGTCTAGAATAGATCATGTGATGTGATCTAGAATCATGGTTATGGAATAGAAGTCTGAAGACGAATACCATGATTCTCAACAATGATTCTAATATATTATCAATCCAAATGAATTGACATACCAATCGAACGAGCCCGTTTTTTGCCTTTATCGAGGGGGACGAGAGGGATAGACTCCTTTGGCATCGGGATCTGGGTGGACTCAGAAGACGGTTCTTCCTTCTTGGAAACAGCCTGAGTTATGGTAACTGTGCCTTTAGCACTCGGGCAAGTACATGATGAAATGATCTCGATAATCTGTGACAAGAGATTAGAGCACAGGTATAACTAAACATTTACTTACAAAAGGACCAGGAAAGTCCAGGTTCACCATGAAAAAGTAGGTATCTTCAGGGTTTTTCAAAGGAACTCCAACTTGCATAAAGTTGGTTGCACGACTGAAACCATTCGCTGACATTGAGAGTGATACTGGAAGTGATACTAGAAAATATTTAATCGAGAATATTTACAAGGTGGAGTTACGGACAAGTGATAAACTTATCATGTGATTTTATCTCTTTGTTCTTCCCCACATTCTTCCCCACCTCGACCATGCGTGTCCCGTGATCTTTATTCCCCCAATCCCCATCTCCATCTTTAACTTCAAGTTCCCTGTCTCTTTCTCCGCCGCCATGTGCACAACCACGTGTTCCAACCGAGCCTGGTGCAGAAACACCATCAATCCCATCAGGCTTGACATCGGTTCACTCAGGATTGCCGGGACCTCCCACATCTTTCATAGATCCATTTCTGATGGTATGTATATAGGTCTGATTAGTTGATTAATAGGTATACCTCGTGTACCTAGGGAATGTATCCCAATCCTCCGCACTTAGATTGCTTCCGGGAGAATCATGCCCTGCAAGAAAAGATTAGGCACCTTGAGGTAGAAAATGCCAAGCTCACAACTGAGTGCAGTACCCTTCGGTAAGTACTTCTCACATAGATATAGACTAAATATATATCACTGCTAGCAACGTCTTGGAGCACAAAGGGCCTGCAATCAACCCCACCCTTCTCTCTCACCCGACCCAAAAAGACAATACTCAGATCAAATTTTGGAGATACGAGGATTACGTCCACTGGCTTGATACCCCTGAAGCGCAAGTTGCTCAGCGTGGCAAGGTCCAGTACCTTGAGGAAGAGAATGGTGATCCCATCCTTTCTACCAAACGGATTGAGGATATCTGAAATTTCCTTCGAGCTGGATGGCGGAAATTAGTGCTTGCAAAGCGGGCGCCAAGGGTA
This sequence comes from Boletus eberwhitei, assembly GCA_038090915.1. NCBI lineage: Eukaryota > Fungi > Basidiomycota > Agaricomycetes > Boletales > Boletaceae > Boletus > Boletus eberwhitei. The sequence goes on from JBBPNO010000656.1 coordinate 1,331, forward strand.
TGGGGAGAATTAGATGTCATAGGTCGCGAGATCTTCCATACACATGTTGAGAAGGACTTTCCCCTCTTCAAGTTCGCAGAGGGGGGGTGGAAACTTGAAAGAATGGCGCATGATTCTTATTCGGCATGGCGTAAATACTATCTCACAGAACAGGGTGAATTGATTCCGAAGAGCGAGAGAATACAAAGGAGGTGGAAGAGCGAAGATGTGGATAATCCCCCAAGTCAGAAGAGACAACGCATCCAAAGTAAGTTTTACTTCACTTTAGGATCCCGACTAATGATTACTTCAATAGAATCAGATGACAGTGTCAACATCGGAGGCTCCGAAGTTAATATTATGGAAGTCCTTGAGCCAACTTCTTCCGCTTTCATTGTTCGAGCCCCCTCAAACACTGAGGCTTCCACTTCAAGCTCTTCTACCACCAATGTTTCACATGAGGCTGGCGACTCTCAAGTTGTGTTGAGTTCCCCCAAGGACTTGCCTTCACCCTCCCGTACTGGACATTCTGGGCCAACACCAACTCAAATTGGCGAGTCCCTTCTTACCATCGAGAATGAGATCAACCACATCGCACAGCCCGAATCTCAGTCTACTGACAATGGAATTGATCATGTGGGCAAGGAGAATGCCACTGTCCAACCAGACAATCCACTGTATGTACATTTCTTTTAAATTTCACATTTATCTTACACTTGAATACAAGGGACTCCCTTGCGTGTGTCGCCACTGAAATGAATGTTGAAATCCCTCATGTATCTGACATCCAAGACCAACTGTCGACATCATCATCTAACCTAGCAACCAATGCCCTTGTTGGTCCTTCCAACACATTGGTAAGCGCAGTTCCAAGCTCTTTATCCTCCTCAAAGAAGGCCGGCACAAGCACTACAAAGAAGCCTGCAAAGATGCGCATCGGACCAGGACGCAATGGAAAGTAAGTAGATGGTATTTATTACAGAGGCTACTTACTACTGGTTTATTCGTGTAGGAACTTATATGCACATCGCTGGCTCATTCAATTCAAGGGTATGTGTGGCCGTGGGACAAAGGAAGAGTTCGACGCCTATTATACTTCTCTTGGTAAGGAACAGATCGATGTAAGTACGAATTTCTAACTCTACTTCTATGTTTTCTAATGCTTCAACAGGCTTACAACAAGGAGGCCAATGAACTAGTGAGGATATATACTCACCATGATAGAATCTACCAACCGACGTCTCCGTAGGTTGAAAAAAATGCCTGGAACCAACAGTCGTTTAAAGGGACTGCACACTAGAGACTATTGCATCAAGAGTTTGATACACTGTAAGTATGATATACTATCCTTTCCTCTGTGGTTTGACTGACTTATTCACTTGCATTGCCACACTGGCCCGCTTTCATTGGACAGTCATTCAAGTCATTTATTTCGCTTGCATCGCCGCACATTTCTCGCATCGCCGCATGTTTTCGACAGTGATCCGGATCTCTTGCATCGCCACACTGGCATGCTTTCATTGGACATTCAAGTCGTTTATCTTGCTCGCATCGCCGCACATTTCTCGCATCGCCGCACATTTCTCGCATCGCCGCACATTTCTCGCATCGCTGCACGTTTTCAGACAGTTACATATCCAGATCTCTTGCATCACTCTCGCTCTCGCTTGCATCGCCGCACATTTCTCGCATCGCCGCATGTTTTCGACAGTTATCCGGATCTCTTGCATCGCCACACTGGCATGGTTTCATTGGACATTCGAGTCATTTATCTTGCTCGCATCACCACACATTTCTCGCATTGCCGCACGTTTTCAGACAGTTATCCAGATCTCTTGCATCACTCTCACTCTCGCTTGCATCGCCACACATTTCTCGCATCACTGCACGTTTTCAGACAGTTATCTGGATCTCTTGCATCACTCTTGCTCTCACTTGCGCCACCACAGCTTCATGCATGTTCAATTCAGGTTTTTGTATTCATTCGGACCAGCACAGTAGATATGGATCCATACAAAGCTAATAAGGAATGTGGTTCTATGTACCAAGGTGTGAAAAGGTGTGAATTCGGCCGAGAATTTGAGATGCGGTCATATGTGATGCGACTGCATCATAACTGACAGTCACGAGCACGAGCACTCTGGTATGTGAGTACATATGATAGGATGTGGAATTTGGTATATGTTTTATATCTTATCATACGTACTTGTGCCCGGTAACATAAAATTGTGAACTGTTGTCTCATTTAGTAGGGAGAATTGTGGACTTGTATTAAACATTATCAAACACGTATTTAGGATGTTCTAGGTCACATAGGATCATACTGTATCACACTATCTAAGACCTGGTTCTCACTGGGGGTCATGGTTCGAGCAGTTCGGCGCCGGCATGAGCGTCAACCTGAATTTCAAAGGTCGTCACCTTCCACTTGTATCGGAAACCTTTATCCAGTTCAGCTAGGGAAGACATGCAGGTAACACAGGCTCTACGTGAGGTTCCTTCGAGATCAGTAAACCAGTCTCGACAGACTTGTAGGGTTTTTGCATGCCAGAAATTGTTTCCGCACCAGCAAATGGACTTGTCCCGTGTGAATCTTTCACCATAATAGTTGTACGGGTTGTTTGTTTGTTCGCCGTGTGGCCTGCCTACGCGAGAAGGATATTTTGCGAGTTCATCACGAGAACCACAAGTCCCCGACACAAAACATGAAATGAAATTCTCATAGGACGACACCTCAAGGCCTCATTGACCCTCCGTCACGGACATCACCACATCTGCATGCGCGCAAGCACGCGGCTGTAAGCAAACAGTAACTTGGACAGTAATGTCTGTATCACGGTGCGCACGCATGCTCATGCACTTGCATCCGAAGACGACGACGACGCGCCTCGCACATGCCTCGTCCTCACCTATTTCGCCCACCTTCCCTCCACACGCGACATCGATGCAATTGCCTATCCATCCTCGCCCTCGCTGTCATCACCGCCGGTTCGCATCGTCCCGCTCGTTTCCGTCACCTGTGGGGCCTTCTTGGTAGCTGTGGGGGTTGTACGGCAACTCGGGGAAGAGTGTTCAATGCATGATACGTACTTCGTGCTTCGTGCAGTATATATATGTTACAAGAGACTCTTAGATCCGGTCCTCTTTTGATCATAGTGCAGGTTTACGCCCTGCTGGCATCAAACTTTTTCGTACAACTCCATGCGACAAATGTTGCACTGGCCGCTATGTGTAACGCCTGAAGTTACCAAACCTCAAGGCCTCATCTTTGAAACTGTTTTCTCGCCGCCGCGATGCTCATGCATGCCGCGCTGGCGGCTGCTGTTTGCGTCAGCAGCATGCCAAGTATGGCACTATAGCCGAGTGGTTAGGGAAACAGACCAGAAATCTGTTCCTCTTTGAGAGCGCAGGTTCGAAACCTGCTGGGCCGCATCAGCCTTTTTCATGCATTGACTCAGTATCGGATAGTAGCAGCCAACTCTCCGATTCATATACATGCAATGCTGGACATTGCAAATGGTGACGTTTGAAACATACATGACACATACGCTTACGCCTACGGTGGTACTCAAGCAGATACGAGAGGAGTGTTGCATGATGTGTACAATGTCTTGAAATATGGCAGTAACGCGTCTCTAGCAGGCCGACACCAATAATCACGCGAGCGTGCTTTGGGCAGAATGGGCCAACAGTATGTCTTTTCCCTGGAATCGGGGATTTGGCGCGTGCGCGCCGCTACGATAGAATGTTAGGATGAGCCTTAGTTTGCTGATTGGGGGGACACAGGATATTCCCGCTACGGTAGTAGTGGGTTTTTTCATACCCCCCACCCCCAAAATCGATTTGGCGGGGATTTGCACGTTCCTGTCCGCAGTCTTTGTAACTGTTTGTCCGGTCGAATCTTTTATGGTTGATTGTCTCATCTCAGATTCATATGAGATTTGTGAGGTCGAGATCCGGGCTCCGCCGGGACCGTTTTTTCCTCCCCTTCTCTCCTTTTGACCTCCGTTTTTCTCTTTCTTACGCCACGAGGTCTCCTACCAGAAACCTACCAAATAACTGGACGGTGTGTTTCTTCTTTCATCTTCCCGTCGTGTCGATATCGCTGAGGGGCGGTTCACTTAACAGAAATCCATGATTTGGATGTAAATATGCATCCGTCTTTGGCGTCGTCAGACGCGGTTATTGGGGAAACCCGTGCTTGTGCTGCTCTTGCAGCCTCATCGTCTATTTTTGCTCCTGTCACTTTAGACAATGCTGAAGGTGACGAGATGTATGCTTTGGCTAGAGATCAGCTTCAGTATGTTCTTCGATGTGTTGCCAATCGGAGACGGTCACTGGCGTATCCTGCGGATGTACGTGTCTTGCGGGAATCATGTAGTTCACACGGAATTCGTCCTCTTGACGATGATGATTATTGTTTTAAACGGTTGGTTGATCATTTGTTCACGGGGGGTTGTGTGTGTGTTCGAGATGAGTCCATACCTTGTCTAGGTTTGTATGAGGATTCTGCTTGTGCTGTGGTTACGTTGGAAATGGAGACTACTTCGATAATCGTGCGTCATGTACTTGACAGTGTTTTGTCCCGGGTTTCTTTTTATTCCTCTGATTCTTTGCGTGAATTCGTCGATGTTGTTGCGCCGCACTTGCTTGCGCTTGATGTGGATCGGAGAGCGCTGATTGCACAACTTCGTATCTATCGTTCGTCTCTCGATCGTGACGATGTTGTAGACGATCCAGTCACGATCTTCACAACTATTGAACGTCTTTCTAAACGTGTACTCTCCGTTATGGGTGTTCAGCATCGAGTGAATATCGTTGGTAATCGTGAGACGATCCGTGATGTATTGCTGATGCATCTTACTCAAGGTGATTGTGCTTTGCCAGCGAGCGCTTGTAATGTTGGGTGCTCTGCTGTCGTTCGGCGATACTCGTCGGATGGTGGTACCTTGAGTTCGTTGCAGCTCCAAATATAATTTTTGTCAGACGTACAGCCTTGTGTACCACTTCGTCCTTTGCGACGATTCCTTCGTTTACACGGTGTCTCGTTCGTTGACGGAGCATCTCTTATTCGACTTCGTCGAGTCATGAAATTGTACATCGATCGCCTTCGTTTGCGTGAGTCTTGTGCGCAGTCCCAACCACGACCGGATCCCTCTATTTGGCCTGAGCTTATATCGAATGAAACAAAGATTGACTTGCTTCGAAGATTTAAAGACCAGACAAGTTCCGAATCTCTTCATGAGTTAGTGTGTGCAAGTTGTAATTGTAAGGTTTCTGCGAAAAAGTGTGTCAAGGTTTCCGTCGATGATATCGACCTGGAATTGCTGAAACGACCCGATCGCCGTGTGGTGGACGGTCGTCCCGTTGATGATTTGTGGCTGCATGGTTCGTGTGTTCCTCCGCCTTTCCCTACTTTCGATGGTTGTTTTCAGGATGTTCTTTTTGCTTCTGCTGGCTTGATTTCCGGAGCGAATGCGCTGCGCCTGTGCTCGTCTTGTCATCGGTCGTTGAGAAATGGTAACACGCCTGACCTCGCATTAGCCAATCATATGTATATTGGTGACATACCTGACGAGTTACTTAGGTTGACCGTTGTGGAAGAAGCGTTGATTGCACGCTGTCGTGCGAAATCGTGTATTATTCATCTTAAGGAGTCTATGGATCAATTCGTTCCCAATGCTCAGCGGGCGATGAGAGGTCATATCATTGTTTTTCCACAGCAACCTGAGTATGTCATGGATTTGTTGCCTCCGTGTCTCGATGAGGTTGCAACGTACATTTGTGTTGTGTTCGTGGGCTCGCATCCTCCTACGTCTGAGTGGCTGCGTCGACATGCGCGTCCTCTTCTAGTTCGAAAGGAAAGGGTACAACGTGCGTTAAAGTGGTTACAAATTCACAACCGTTTCTATAGAGATATTCGAATCAATACGGAGGTGTTGGATAGGATGGAGGAAGAGGGTGTGTTACCTGTGCATATTGATGTTGTTCCATCCAGCGCTGTGCAAGAAAGTTTGGTGTCTAACTATAATTTCCACGAGTTCAGTGTGAATGAAGCTAATGCGCAAGGAGTTGATGATGACGTGTTTCAATCGGTGGTCGTTACAGACGTAGACGCTTCTTCTTCACCATCATTAATGCGCGCGGCTGCGATGGAACATATTAAAAAGAAGGGAGCTCGTTATGTTCAAGTTCCCCATGGTAGTTTACCTGTCGGTGATTTCAATAATCCGGCACTGCTGCCTATGATTTTCCCTTCATTGTTCCCTTATGGCTCAGGTGGATGTGAAGATCATCGTCGATCGCGACCTGTTTCGTTGCAAAGACACATCAAACTCTTTTTTCAACTTGCAGACTCACGTTTCCAGACTCATTTTTCCTTTTTATTCATGGTGTTCAATCTTCTTCAACGTCGTCGAATTTTATTGTACTCCAGTTTAAAAGTGAATCGCAACACCTTTGATGCTTTCAAGGCACAGTTCACTCAAGTGTCTTCATCTGCCGTGCATACCGTCGCTGAGCGTGCTGTTAAGGGGGATTATGATACCAATTTCACGTCCGAAGAATTACGCGCTCGGGATCTTCTGAAACAAGTTACGCACGTTACGGCTCGAGTGCAGGGAGCGAATGCTGCGCGCATTGTAATGCGGAATCAGATTCGTGGTCTTATGATAGAGAAGGGTCTTCCCAGTTTCTATGTTACAATTAATCCAGCGGATGTGTATAATCCCATCGTTAAGTTTCTTGCCGGGAGCGATTTCGACATCGATGCTATGTCGGCGGACGATGTACCCACATTCTGGTCACAATCGATTTTGGTGGCAAATAATCCTGCTGTTTGTGCGAAGTTCTTTCGATTATACATGGACGCTTTTATTAATTGTATTCTTGCGTTTGACAGACTTTCTTCACATCCTTGCATTGGTGTGCTTGGTCGTGTGGCAGCCTATTACGGTTGTGTCGAGGCTCAAGGGAGAGGGAGTTTGCACTGTCATATGTTGATATGGCTTGTTGGTGGTTTGAATCCGAATGAAATCAAAGATCGGATTACATGTCGTGATGATTCGTCCTTCAGGGAATTGTTAGTAGCATACCTTGAAGACACGATCATGACTTCAATTCCAGAGGATCCTCTTTCAGAACAGGAAATCCCGTCTTCGATATTTCATCCGTCAACCGTACGAGCACCTTCGCTCAATAACGTCGATCACGACTTGGTGCTGAAACAATTACAGAAAGATGTTCATTTCCTTGCGGAAAGCTGTCAGGTCCATCGTCACACTTTTACCTGTTTCAAGTACTGGCGAGGGCTGCCTGAACCTAGACAATGTAGATTTGGTCTTGATCCACAGAACTACCGAGAATCGAGTAGTATTGATGAAAACACAGGTGAAATCTCACTACGTTGTTTGAACGGCATGATCAACCACTACAATCAAGTCATTCTTTGCGCAATGCGATGTAACATGGACATCCAATTCATTGGATCTGGGCTGTCTGCGAAGGCGATTTTGTATTATATTACTGATTATATTACAAAGACTCAGTTGAAGACACATATTGCTTACGCGGCCTTAGAGGCAGCCGTGACCAAAATCGGAGTGTATGATCCAAATGTCGATGATTTGACTTGTAGGGCGAAGTGTCTACTGCAAAAATGTGCATATGCTTTGATCTCGCACCAAGAATTGTCAGCACAGCAAGTATGTTCGTACCTAATGGATTATGATGATCATTACACAAGTCACGAGTATTGTAATCTGTTTTGGACCATGTACGAGAACTTTCTCGAGGCTGACTGGCCTAGTCCTGAATGCAGTCGATTTGCAGATGTTGACCATCTTGATCCACCACGGGTGCAATCTGAGAATGATCTGTCTAACTCGGCGTCAATGAGTATGGATGAGACGACGGATACAGATGATGCAATCAGTGCTGACAGTTCAACTCATGATTCCGACGATGATGTTGACGAGCCTGTCTGTAATGATGAAGATGGGATTGTCGATGTGAATGAAACGGGGGACTTGATGTTACGTTCCACCCTTGTTGACGACTATCGATTTCGACCTTCTGAATTGGCTGGGTTATGTTTGTGGGATTTTTGTGCACAGGTGGAAAAAGTTAGATGTACTAGGTTACGAAAACAGGTTAACATCGATGACAACACATTCGACAGCGACGAAGACGTCGATGAGGCTAATTTGTCTAATATATTGCACAACGATAGTGTTTCCCGACCTACTTACAAGTTTTTGACATTTCACAACAACCACAGTATGTACATGGTAAGGATTAGGCATCCTCGTCGTCGACTAGTACCTATTCCTGTTGGTTCTGCCTTGCCTCGTCGTGATCAGCTGTCATCACAAGCCCGTTATAGTAGGACCATGTTGATGTTGTTCAAACCTTGGCGACGTGCAATCGACCTTCGTGACATTCATGAGTCATGGAATGCTGCTTTCCAGTTTTGGAGAGATGGTCTTGTCGAGGGAGATTCTATTATAGACAGATTGAATAACATCCAACTTTTGCATGAATGTAAAGATGCTCGAGACAACCATCTGTCGTCCCGTCGGCATCGTAACGATGTCACATCATTCGTCCCGCCTGAACTAACACACGAATCTATGCATGATTCTCTTTTAGATCAGAATACCGCAGAAACAATCGATTTACCTGAGACGCGTTGTACCAGAGAGATGAATGCCGTGCTTGAGTACACGCTCCGAAAGAATGCACTGCAACAGGACATGTCTCTTGCATGCCTGCATCATATGCAAAAGTCTGGCCGATTTGATGTTAAGTACACATCAGATGCTTCCAACTCACCAATAGTCGACGAATCTGAAGACATCGGTTCTGGTCAACAGCTTGAAGACGAATGGAGACAGACTTATGATTTGCGAAAAGATAGTTGGTTGCACCGTCAACGGTTTACGGCATCAGAATCTCCTGCGAAATTGTATTTCGATTTTGCGACTCGACCAAGTATTTCTGCTGAAGGAGATGCTATGAATGTATTATATCCTGACAACCACCTGCCATCTGTCACTGCACCGCCTGCAGACATGAACGGAAATGAACAGTATCAAAGTGGTGATTTGCTCATCCGTCAAATCGCAGACGAGTTCTCATTGAATGAAGCTCAACGACGCGCCTTCATGATCATTACAGAACACGCTTTTCACAGTCTATCGCCTCCCCTACGCATGTTCGTCGGAGGTGCCGGAGGTACTGGTAAAAGTCGTGTCATTAGCGCTGTGAAGGAATTTTTCATACGCAGAGATGAGGAGCGAAGGTTTCGTCTTGCGTCGTTCATGGGCATTGCTGCCCGTAATATAGGCGGTAACACTCTCCATTCCGCGTTAGGTCTCGGGCATAGCACAAGAAGAGGTACACTCAAATATGACAATAGCGATCTAATACGCATGTGGGAGGGTGTCGACTATTTGCTTGTGGATGAGATATCCACGGTAGGTGCTCAGTTTTTCGAAATGATCAACGAGGCTTTGTGTAGAGCAAAAGGAAACAAGTTACCTTTTGGCAATATCAGCATCATATGTTTCGGAGATTTCGCACAGTTACCACCGGTCGGACAGCGTTCCCTTATTGCACGTATCCCAACCGAACGGGCAACTGATGTGAAAGTTCAACGACAGGTGTTTGGTAAATTGTTATGGTACTCGATCAACACTGTTGTGTTGCTTACAGAAGTGAAACGCCAATCTGGTGACAACAATATGAGATTTGTAGAGTTGCTTGCGCGTCTGCGGGAGGGTAAGTGTACTGCCGATGATTCTCGTCTACTTCAAAGCCGTTTGTTGTCCTCCGCCGCTCCTGACTGGAATGATCATGATTGGTTAATGGCACCGATTATCGTGAGCAATAATGCGGTAAAAGACCTGATTAATGAAACAGCAGCACAAACCTTTGCTCGTGTCACAGGACGACCTTTACATTGGTACTACTGTACAGACTTGGAAAACGGTAAGCCGGTTAATCCCAGTATTGAACAGTTTGTGGAAAACTTACCCTCCGGGGAGACTGGTTATCGCCTTGGTAAAATTCCATTGGTGATTGGAATGCCTGTAATGATCACGCACAATTTTGATGTACAATCTGGTGTTGTTAATGGTTGTACGGGGACCCTTACACATGTCCGATACACAACTGACACTCAAGGTCGTCGACACGCCATATCATGTGTGGTGCATACACCTACTGTTTCAGGGGAAGCATTGCCTCACCTTCAGCCTCTCCATTCGGTCGTTCTTCAGGATTCGATCGATATCACATTATATCAACCACATTCTAAACAGACGTTCAAATTTAAACGTATTCAGTTGCCGCTAGTCCCCGCTTTTGCCATGACCACTCACAAATCACAGGGTTTAACCCTCTCTCGAGCTATTGTTGACATCGAGGGGCGTACGGGAACGGAGGCACCGTACGTTCTTTTATCTAGAGTAAAGTCATTGGACGGTTTGCTTGTGCTAAGACCCTTTTCTTTCAAACGGATAACTTGTCGCCAGAGCGAGGACAGCAGGAGAGAAAATAGACGTCTCAAGGTTCTCCATCTGTTGACGATGATTAAACATGGGACATTCCAGGAACGACTGGAGGGAGAAAAATTGCTGTCGGAGATTACCGGAGGTGTTACGCGTACGATAACGGTTGCACCTTCATTACTCAACAGAAGCGATGACAAGCCATCCAACGCCTCCTTGGCCAATGCTCTCATACGCATCGACGATGCTATCACCCATCATTGCGCTACTCCACCACAAGTTGTGCCCTCCAGCATATCACGCAAAACAAAATTGAAACGGAGAGCCGCTGACGATGTCTCTGGAGTTTCAAAACGTCCTCGAATGGAATAACGCGGCCTCTCGATGATTCAGTTCCAATTTGCAAGTTTGATTAAAAATTTTCTACCTCAAATGTCCTCCTAATCTCTATATGTTAGACTTTTGATCTGAGACATGAACAATTTCACAAAGCATTCACCTATATTTATATGCGTTGTATTGCTGTCCTTTTTCTTTCCTCCACTTCCATCTACCCGTACTGTGAACCCTCAACAATGTCATCTCCCCGAACTGCACACGATGTTTATGATTGCGTATATGACACACTCCTTAGTCTGCCTCCGCGCATCGTACTTGCTCAAGCGGAGTACAATGTAGACTTTGTCCGCCAAGTCAGGCCGAATGGTACTTGGGATTATGTGGACGTCGGTACCGACATTGCCTACGAGACCATCCTTGTAGGTGAAATTAGACCTGCTTTATGCGGAACACAATTTTCTGCGATGGGCACCCATTACATAGGTTCTCGCACAAACGTATGATCCCATGTTCTTCCTGTTGGTTATAACTGACTCGTTTGATCTACAGCCTACTCTGATCGACGATAAGACGCGCGTCAAAGGTCTTTTTGTGTTAGGCAAACCGACAGATTGTACCAAGGATTTGGCTGCTCTGTTCGACAATCAACTGTTGACCCTTCGCTCGATAGTTGAGCATGACGTTGAAGGTCTGCCGACGAACAAAAAGGTATTATTCTCATCTCTCCATATTGTGTCTCATCACTTCATCTTTCTCATCAGAATATCACGATCAAAGAGTGGATGAGTCGCGCTGAGTCTGATACTCCAGGCGACCCAGATTACATCAATGTTGTTACAGAGCCTATGTACGTCGTGCCGAAACCTGGATTGCACAATGTCGTCCATGTACAAAAGAAACGTGCTCTTCTCCGTCGTGCCGGTCAAGATAAACCTGTACCAACCACTTTACCTTCCACGACAGCTTCGGATGTGCTGAAGAAAGCTGGACAACTGAAAGAGAGGCATACTAAATCGAAGATGAAGCCTGACACTTCTGTCCCGGACGATGATGTGATGGATGTAGACCCAAAAGAAGAATGCTCGACAGCACTCACTGTGGGTTCTGATTCGAAAGCTGCTATCGACAATAATATTGCGACACGGCCATCCGATAAACGCTCTGGATGTATGTCGCATGATTTTATTTTACTACGAAAAACTGATTGACCGACAATAACTTCAGCCGAGGCAACAACCAACGATGTTTATCATCCGAGTATCCTTTATGATCATGCAGGGGATTTGTTCAAACACGAGGAATCCATGTTGAGACAACTCGACTTTCACGATATCGATGACAAACTTATCGCACCTGACAATTGGTACTCTGATCTCAGGAACGGAACTTTTGTTATGGTGCGCGCGACCTTGCACACCTTCAATTGGGAAAATCGTAGGGTATGATAGTGCATTCTGTAATATTTTATATAACTTACGGGGCCTGAAAACTAAGGTGTATCAATTGAATGCTCATATGGTCAAGATTCTCGACAAATCTACCCTCGAGGTCGAAATCCGCAAGCCAATTATCTTGCAGTCTACAGCTCCCACTGCATCTGCCGCATCTACTTCCGAGGCAGCCAATGCGATTATGAAGGCTACTGCTCGACTGGGCAAACGGGCACACGACGATTCATCTTAAACGCAAACAACAAAGAGTATGTCTATCCCTTTTTTATCTCCGAAAGACTGCACTACTGACTGCAAAACAGTGGAACGGCATCCCATCATGAATTCTCTTTCCTTTTGCTTTCCCTTTTCCGACTCGCTGGTGTTCATCGTCGCACCATTTCAACATATTCTCTGTTCGGTTCATATGTGTAATTATTTATCGACCATGATGACCTGGTTTAAAAGCCTACTATGGGCACTACTTTTGCTTAGCTTCTCTACTCACGTTCAAAAATAAACATCTCCGTCACGAGTGATAGTATTCCAAGTATGTTCCATGCAGTGATAATCGAACCAAAATATTTCCTCTGCTCCTTTCCATGTTCTGTCATATGATCAGAGACATCCTATCTATCGTAGATATGGTACGTAGAAGATACGAGACCCGAAAAAACATATTACATTTGACGGGCAACACTGTCGAATGGCTCTTTAGTAGCATGGAAGACTTTATGGAGAGTACATACATTGCACAAACGAACGAGATTAGGTCTATCCGTTCTCGCGGCAGGTTCACGACCACATTTGGATTTATGTGCGAACGCATGACAACGAGCAACCCACCATTCAACCTGCATTGAGCTCCAGGCCACATTGTCGTTATACTCGCCTGCAATGCCGAGTTGAGTATTAAATGTTCCGAAAGCCGATGTTCAACGAAAAAAAGGTCGATAGGATTTCGGAGACAAATGTGCTCCCGATCGATAGTTATGTCGGTGATGGTTTGTGTGACAATATATGATGGGAGTGTGACGACCGGCAAAGGAAGACCATCTTCTTCAACTTCATTCTCGTCACTTGACAAAGTTGGAGAATCATCGTAGTCATCAGTGGTCGTGCTGAAGTTCGGAGGACCAAGGTAAACGTGTGCTTGGACTGTCACGAAATTGGCCAGTCCGTCTGATTCGGTGCACAGTGGTACCGTCACCGGCAATGGTGTTTCGCATGTGGGAGCAAAATAAAGGCCTTGAACCGTCACCGGATACCTCTTGCGCCATCAATAAACATCAGGTTTGTATTACATCACGAATAAATATGACTCACTCTTTTCAGGCGTCGCACTTCACGAGAAACCGCATTAACTTCAAAGAAATTGGAACTCATTGAGAACAGTATGTCGGGATGATGATCGTTTAAAACTTTCGATGTTACTGACCTCGTGTAACAGCTAATTATCCTTCTATAATACGCCTCGATCAAAGATGGGTTACCCTAAAAAGATCTTTGTTCTAGACCTGCCAACAACAGGTATATGGCTTTAGAAGGTTCCAATGTTCTCCGCCGTGAATCAAGATTGTTTTCTGATCATAAATCTCGCTGATCTACAGATCGTGCAAAGATCCAACAGCTTAACATTTTCGCGCCAATTTCGCGCCATGTGTAAACCAATCGACATACTTGACCGGCACCCCTCACCACACGAAAATTCGTCGCAGTCATCAACAAACATCAAATGTTACACTCTTGTCAGACAACGTGCTTCACAGGATAACTCATTAACATTCACACAAATTAATATGGCCATTCAAATACTTCTGACAAATACCTTAGACGATCGATCGAAGACGGTTGGACCTGAAGACTCATCTTCGCTTTAGACAGATCCGATGTTCTCCGCCATGAAACGTATGTAATTTCAGATGATAAGCGTCGCAGCAGTTCACGCAAACATCCGTCAACTTGACGATTTCGTTCCGCACCTAAACCAGACAATATACTTGACCGACTCGCATCATCACTCCAAAATTCGTCACAGATCTCAAGGAAACTTCATATGTGTGCGTTGTTGCACTTATACTGTAGAAAATTTGTAACTCAATCTCAATGCCCGCAGTTGTCTGTAACTGGAATAACTCCGTCTGTCCCAATGCCGATAGAATCATCTCCACTTGGGTGAGAATTCACCAGAGCTATAAGACTTTTGGAACTAACTATGTATTGAAGACGAAATTTCCCAATGGGCATTTGACTGATCAGATGCCTGTTGAAGTGTACGAAAGAATTATCGTACACATGTCCATCCCCGACATAGCTGTTTACGCCGGAACATCCAAAACGAACTACTTCATTATGCTCCTGCCATTTCCGTACGATTGTACTCAACGCTCTCCGATTTTGGCATACCTCCCGAAAAGTTGTTGGAAATCATGCGTGTTCATCGTGCAATTATCTCCGGCTCCATGGCCCTATATATGCTTCACCCTACTCCTGACTGGCAACCGAACGACATGGACTTATATGTCCCAAGATCGCGTTCACGCAGAGTCATTCAACGACTACGCGAATTTCGTTTTGTTGCCGTCGGGAAAACGACCGTCGTCACCTCCTACAGAGCTGTCAGCGCAATTCTCAGCGTTACTAAATTGACCGATGGACACAGGGCAATTGACGTCATCGAATCTACATCTCTTTCTCCTTTCAATCCGATATTCAAGTTTCATTCAACCGCGGTGATGAATTTCTTGTCAAGTGACGGCTTCTTTTCAGCGTACCCGATGTTGACAACAAAACATCGAAGTCTTAAAAATCCCATCCCATATGTGCGCAATGAGCCGATGTTACACACCTTGCTGTGCTACGAGAAGTACGAAGGTCGCGGATTTGAACTGGCTTTTAACACGAAACGTTGGGACGAAATGGAGGGAAAGTCTCATAATTGCCGATCATCTTGGCGTTGCCCTCACACCATCCGATCCACATACGATGGTGGATGCTTGTTCGTGCCTTTCCATCACTTTACGGTCCCTCACGATATCACCACGAAAAATGTTGTCAGATGCTTCATGGAGAATAGGGCTGTGGTATGGCACTTAGGCGGAGACAAGTGTGAGGATTGGTATGAACCTCTGCGACCATTCACTACAACGGCCGGTGCATTTTCATACTGATTGCTTGTAACGCGATATGTTCGTCTACATAAATATAACAAAAACTAGCCGTAGCGGGTGTTGCCACGCATGTGGCCTTTCGCGGTTATTTCACTCTCTGCGTCGGTGTCAATGCGCATGAAGGTGGGATGAAACTCGATACGTGCGCCGAGGATGTGGTCGGTTCGGCGTCCCGCCGGAAAGCAGTTTGACGGTCTCACCCCCGGCCTTGGCTGGCGTTTTTGCCTGACCGGTGGCAATGAAAGTGTGCCTTTTTTTGTGATTGGCATTCGGCAGATCCTGCCATCTACTACCAGGATGGATGTGTGGTCAGGACCGGGGTGTAGAACGAGATGGACATTGGGGGGATTTTGTTAGCCCCTTCCTATATGATATGGATTGGCACCATGCATGAACAAAAGAGAAAATTCGGTGGTCGGGCACACGTGAAATTTTGTGTCGTCAAGAGAGATGACTTGAAACTTCTGGCAGCGTTCTCACAAGATGATAGGAAACACCCAATAGCCGAGGAGAGAGAGATGTAAAATTCCGACTTGATTGAATGATTCCGACTAATCAGTGTTCGGCGAGACGTGTCCCAAGCATAGCGTGGCATAAAAGGCCGAAAAAGAAAAAAAAAAAGGGGGGCGGGGGGGAGAGACGACATGTGTCACTAAACGCACCCGCACACATGCTT
>JBBPNO010000657.1:0-17434 GCA_038090915.1 Boletus eberwhitei
CTTTTCTGCGCGGGCAACGACATTAGCTATTCCCTCCTCACCCGGCTGGGGTGTAGGGAAGGGAGGGATGTGTCCCGGGGCGTTCCGGCTGTCTTCCGCTCGGTCTTCACATATTATTTGAGCTTCCGGAAGCAGGGAGCGATGTTGGGCGTTGTAGAGAAGGTAATAATTATGTAGGAAGGGGGAAGGGTTGTTGTAGTAGTTCCGACGAGAATATACTGCAAAGGGAACTGGGGATGTAATGCGATGAGCGTCGTCGGGTAGGGGAGTCATTGGGATAGTAAGGCTCTTTACTTCTCGGCCATTTGCCGGCGGCAATACGGTAGGGATGACGTACGCCAAGTATGGTATATCCTCCACATTTGTAATTAGATCACGCAGTGAAGCGAGCTGTGCAGAGTTCAAAATCAGGTAATCTGCAGAGCAGTTGCTGAATGGGACATGTAAGAGGGTGGGGTTACCGGTCAATCGTGTGTTATCATAGATTAGATTATTGACTAGTTTAGAGTTTGGTATGAATATATCGGGGTCAGGTTGGAACGCGGTCAAGTAGGCGTCCTGGAGCTTAGGCATATTGCCCGATTCCCACTGTTCATAGTCAATCACATCTCCCTTAAATACATTGTCATTCCCCATATCACTATCTATGGTAGGAAATACTTTGTATGTTGATCTGAGGGGTTCCTGTGGCAAGGGGTCACTACTTGCCGCTTTGGCAAAGCAAGTTGTGGCTCCGAAGTGATGTTGTGACGAGTCATTACACGGTCGCTTCTGGGTGACAGGTGAGTCACTCGGCATCATTAATGACTCAACTTCCTTATTTGGGGTTCCGTTAATGTCTGTGTAGCGGAGGAAAGTTCCCTCGCGCCTCTCATCAATAGAGGCGAGGTTTCATCGTTGCCAGTCCCTCCCCAATATGATTGCTGGGGGACTAGTCTTAGATACCCAGAAATCAGATCTAGTTAGTACACCATTGATTTCTAATTGTAAATCCCATATCAGCCCAGTTAATTTGCTTCGTCCGCCACTCGTGTCTGTCAGGACTACTGTCTGACTAAGATCTACTGCTACGCCGGGTATTTGCTTCCAAACATCCTCGCGTATGAGGCTTACCTCGCTACCCGAGTCGACTATAGCGGGAAATGTGTGTACATTGTGCCTCGCTTGTACCCGAAGTAACGGGGTTCCGGATTTAGAAGGTTCCCTTGGTGCCACACCCACGTGGTGTGACTTCGCTTGTGGGACGTCGGCTAAGCTCACCAGTTTGTGGCGGATTTGTTCAGCTAATAACGAGCTCAATTCCTTTGAGCTGGCTAGTATTTCAGCGGTACTAAGCCCACTCGGGGCTCTCAGTACCTTTGCTAATACATCATGTGGGTCATGGGTTAGTGAAAGTGGAGATCGCCGCATATGTACCGATTTATCTCCCTCGGCTAAAGTGCTCGGCTGGGCTTTACGCGGCTCGGGCTTATTAACGCGGGGTTTCCAGTTTGGTACATTACTTCCTGTCCTTCCCCTCGCTCCTTCCGTCTCCTCTCCCATTTCTACATCTCGTTCCCCCACTTCCTTCCCTCTCGTGGGTTGGTTTGTGTGTGGTGGGGGCATCTGAGGGCAGGGGCGGAATGGTGGGGGGTCCTTATTCTGGCTATTAGGTGAGTTCTTCTTATTTCTGGGTAGGTTAAAGTCTCTTGGGTTGGTCAGTCATGATCCTGACCTCCCATTCACAGGTCACTGACTCTCCCGTGCCTGCATGGGTGGTCCTATCCGCACATTTCCCTGTTTTTCAGTGAGTACTATCTCGTTCCGCATCGGTTTTATTAATGGTTTCGGTTTCTCAGTTACAGACTGGCTATTCTCTTTTCGTGCCGGGGGCACGTATACTCCGTCCATCACCTGCCGTCGCCACTGGATACTCTGTTTGTCGGTCCGTTCAACGGCATATGCGTGTGATACGGGTACCTTGTCATTCACTTCTGTTATAATATGAATATTTTCAAACTTTTTACGCTTCATTCCTTCATTTATAAAATCACATGACCACAACACGTGATCGTGAGAACTACTACGTAATCAGTCACGTGACAAAGTCTAGAACCAAATCACGTGACCACCTCATGTTATTAATCTCCGCTCCTTCTCACACTTCATCATTTCACACATTCATTTCCGTCTTCATATTCTCACAGACACTTCTCTCATTTACCTTACTATAGTAATTAGTCACATGCACAGCTTGGTCCGTGCTCCAACCTGTAACTTATAAAAGGTAGACACTTCAACGACTGGTACCCCAGTCGAATCCACTTTGTTCACTGGCTATAGTCATTGCTTCGGCCTCTGGTCGTCGTAGGCTGCTTTTGAGTGGACGAGACCCAACCCCTCATTATCACCTTTGAGCCAGTAGCTGTGTACACTGCAAGGTAGATCCGAGCCTTGTGGATACTTTGCATTGAGGACGTATCGTGTCATAACACTTGGATTCGACTATCATACACAACGCTCGGATCCCAGAGCTAAGGGGAAGTTTCCAAGTCTTCACCACTTGATGGTGACAAGTAAAGCACTCGCCGAAACGCTTGTATTATATGCTCATCCGGCGTACTAAATAAGGATAACGTTGCTCTTGGGCATAGTGCACTAGCCCCCGTCATCAGCTGAGGTCTAGCTGTTCATACGTTGGTTCTACGCTAGTGAACCCAGGTTCCCGTGATTACCTGTGATGTCACGGATAGTATGATATCGAGAGTCATCACGCCTCTCTCTCGAGTGTACAGTCCGACGTTACGAGGAAAAGGATATTAGTTTTTGTTTAAGAAAGTCCCAGGTCACCGCGGTCACCAGGACAGATCTAAGCCCTCTGCGGTTGGCAGGATCAAGACGTAGGAATCCCAGAACGCACTTGGAAGATAGTGCGTAGTAAGGTTCTGAAAGAAGAAAAGCTTGGTTTTTATGCCAGCAAGAAAACAATACAAGCTTTGTATTGATAGAGTTAGAACCTACCATTACCCATTCGCCGTTGCCACCTGCCGCCTTCATTACTTCACCTGTTACCTCCGCCCCTACTTCATCTTAAAACCCGTAATCAAATATGTCAGTGGATCTGGACGACCTCGTCCAAAGGCTCACTGCTTTAAACGTCGACAAGGAAAAGACTTTGGTCACAAAAAAGATTGCCGACCCCAGTAATTGGAATGGCGACAGAATCACCTTTCGCGCATGGTGGATAAAACTGCGCCTCTGGACAGAAGCACAAATGTGGAGTTCAGACAAGCTAAGATGCATAGCAGTACTATCGCGTCTAGAAGGAAAGGCTGAAGGGTTTGCCCAAATAACCCTTGAACAATATCATAACGAAGAAGACGAAGACACCCGAGATGAAAGAGGAGTAAGGGCCAGAAAGAAAGGAGACTCTGCTTGGCCAGCATGGCAAAAGCTACAAGGGGAGATAAAAAAACTATTTCCAGATTGATGTGCTAGCACACGAATCCCTCAAAAAACTTGAAGGTCTTCGACAAAATGGCCACCCAATTGATTTGTTCGTGCAGAAGTTTGAACTTTTGCGAAAGGAAGCAAACATCGACGACTACCATGCAATGACCTTGCTCAAGAAGGCCGTAGATTTTCGAATTTACGAAAGAGCAAGTATGACCCTTACGCTAATGGGTCAAGACGATTACCACATGGTAAAAGACGAATATCAGAAGGTCGGCCGTATCTTCAAAAGGATGGTGATCGAAAGGGGACCACCATCAACAAGTCGTTTCATTCCCCGAGGGCCCCCGCGCTACACCCAGCAAGTGAACCCTCGCTATCCTCCTCCCCCCAGACCTCCGCGTCCACAATTCACCGCCTATGGCACGCAGCCAGGGTGAGGCGCACCCATGGAGATTGGGGCCCAGCAAGCTGGTCCTAGTCTCCCGCAATCTCAAAACCCACATCCTGACAACAGGACTTGTTATCTCTGCGGACAGCCAGGCCATATTAAACCTAATTGTTCAAAGAATCCTTACCGCCGCCAATCGTGCCCGCCCCAGCAACGCCAGATGGTCTGGGATTACGACTCCGGCACTTACGTGCCAACCGCAGAATATGAGTATGCAGCATACCCTCAGGCACAGGTCATCCAACACTACTCGGAGCGACCGCTCCCCACTCCCCCGGTAGCTGCACCGATACCGCAAGCAGCACAACATGCATACATCTCGGAAGAGGCGGAAGCTTTTTACCGGGATAAATTCGAAGCTGAGGCCAAGCACAGGGCCGCTGAGGCTTTAAAAAGACACAGTACTTGAACAATGAGGGTGTTCGAGTACAAGAACAATACATAGATTGTACAGACAAAGATTTCCCTATTTCTGATTTTTCTTCTGTACTTCGTAGTCTTGTTCCAAACTCTGTAAGAGCATCTCAATTGAGCATGGCGTCAGAGTCTAAATATAACGTGCTTAATTCTCTTAATAAACAACAAAAAATATCGTCTATTTATAAACCCCTCGAGGTCACTATGCATCGTGCAACGACATTGTCATTCGGCGAAGAGTTCTCGCTTGAGACCGTCATACGTTGCCAGCAGAACGGCCAGTGGCTCTGCTACAAGTTCAAATCTCTCTTGGACTCAGGAGCATCCCACACTTTTATTGATTCAGACTATGTACAACGTCACGGTATTCCTTATTTCGAATTGCAAAACCCAATCACTGTACATAACATGGATGGCTCTAAAGGAGCTATTGGTCAAGTATGACATGCAGTAACCCTGATTGTGGAAGTAGCAGGACATTACGAAACTTTGGACGCTTATATTTCTAAATTGGGAACCCATCGGATGATTATAGGATATGACTGGCTTTACCGCCACAATCCTAACATCAATTGGACCAACCAGACGATAGACTTTCCACGTTGCACTCAATACTGTAAAATTATGGGACTTGGACCTACCATGAACTTACGTACTATAGAAGAAGGACTAAAGGAGAAAATACCTAAAAATTACCACGAATTTCTAGATGTCTTCTCCGAACAAGAATCCACCAGAATGCCATTGAGGAAACCATGGGATCATGCAGTAGATCTCAAAGAAGACTTCGTACCCAAAAAAGGACGAGTCATCCCCCTCTCGGATACTGAAATGGAAGAAGTTCGAATATTCGTGGACAAAGAACTCAAAAAAGGGTATATTAAACCATCTAAATCTCCACAGACTTCTCCTGTATTCTTTATTCCCAAAAAAGATGGCAAGAAAAGAATGGTCATCGACTATCGCTATTTAAACGAGGGTACCATCAAGAATTCTTATCCTCTACCCCTGATCCCACAGTTGATCGATCGGCTGAAAAATGCTGATCGATTCACGACCCTTGACTTACGTTGGGGTTATAATAATGTGCAGATAAAGGAAGGAGATGAATGGAAAGGTGCCTTCGTCACACCCATTGGGGCATACAAGCCCACGGTTATGTATTTCGGAATGACCAACTCACCTCCGACTTTTCAGCAAATGATGAACGATATATTTAACGACATGTATGCTGTAGTTATTATTTACATTGACAATTGTATGATATTTACATCGGGGAAAACGGACAAAGAACACAAAGAGGTAGTAAAAGAGGTCCTTCGCCACTTACACGAGAATAACCTTTATGTAAAACCTGAAAAGTGTTTCTTCTTGAAGGACAAAGTAGATTTCCTTGGTATGGTAGTATCTAAAGAGGGGATCGAGATGCAAAAAGGAAAAGTTGCAGGCATTATGGATTGGCCGGTCCCAACCCATCTCAAACAACTTCAAGGCTTCCTCGGTCTCTGTAATTATTACAGGCGATTCATCGAAGGTTTCGCTAATATCGCACGCCCCCTAAACGATCTTACCAAGAAAGATGCTCCGTTTACGTGGGGATCCGATCAACAATTAGCGTTTGATACGCTTAAAAAGAAATTCACGACGGCACCATTACTCGCATATCCAAATCGAGAACAAGAAGTACGCGTAGAAACGGATGCCTCAGATATTGCCACAGGAGCAGTGCTCTCTACCTTATGTGACGATGGTAACTGGAGGCCTGTGGCCTTCATCTCACACTCTTTTGATAGTGCAGAACGCAACTATCCTATTTATGACAAGGAACTCTTAGCTGTCATTCGAGCACTTGAAGAATGGCGACATTATTTAATTGGTCGGGAAAGGTTTGAAATTTGGACTGACCATAAAAATCTAGAATATTGGAAGAAACCGCAAACACTTAGCGGTCGACAAGTGCGCTGGCACGCGTTACTCCAAGAATTTAATTATATATTTGTTTATAAACCAGGTTCGACAAACGGTCGTACAGACGCGCTATCTCGCAGACCAGATCATGGAGACGCAGTCCCGGATCACAACACGAACATTACGGTTCTTCCGCCTTCTGTTTTTATTAATTCCATCGCCTTATCTTCAGACTTCATGACGGAGTTAGAAAATCTTTCTAAATCTATGAACGTTGACGCAATTGACGATTTCTCTTTTGATTATAATATGAATATTTTCAAAAACCCAAAAAACAAAGTTTTTGTTCCTGACAATTTATGTACTCGCCTCATAACTTTATGTCACGACTCGCCCATAGCAGGACATGGCGGTCATTCCAAAACCATACATACCCTCACTCGTTATTTCTTGTGGCCAGGAGTCACAAAAGACATAAAAACATACATAGACAGCTGCCAAGTGTGCGCCCTCACGAAGGGTAAGCAAAAGGCACCGGCAGGCAAAATCATGCCCCTTCCCACGGCACAACATCCATGGGAAGATCTATCTATAGATTTCATCACGGGTTTACCCGAATCTCATTCTTTTATGGCTATCTGCGTAATCGTAGACCGATTCTCAAAAGAAGTCGTTTTTATTCCTACCTACGATACATGTTCTTCTTCGGACTTAGCAAAAATATTCAGAGACAATGTTTGGTGTATTCATGGACTTCCGTCTACGATGGTTTCTGATAGAGGACCACAATTCGTGTCAGCGTTTACCAAAGAGCTTTGTAAGCTACTAGGTATTACGCAAAAAATATCCACCGCCTACCATTCACAAACAGACGGTCAAACCGAGCGCGTAAACAGAGATCTAGAACAATATCTCCGCGCATACTGTGGAAAAAGGCAACATGAATGGTCCGAATGGCTCAAAATGGCTCAATTCTCCCATAACAATACAGTCACCACAGCCACCGGAGAAATCCCTTTCAATGTCACCAGAAATTATGCTCCTCACATGGGTTTTGAAGGGAAATTATCTGGCTTCACAGGAGAAACGAGTCGAGCTCATAAGAAAATAGAAGAGACGTTAAAAGAGACAAGAGAAAAGATGATCAAATCATCAGAAAAGAAGCGGTCAGAGGCACCTATTTACTCCATCGGTCAGCAGGTCTGGCTTTCAACCGACAAACTCAATCTCCCCTATACGGCAAAAAAGCTAACACAAAAATGGATTGGACCATATCGCATCACCCATGTCCTTCCTAACGCCGTAACTCTAAACCTTCCTAAAACTGTACGAATTCACCCTATGGTCAATATATCTCGCGTCAAACCATACAAAGAAACACTTCCCGGACAACCAGTGGTTTGTCCAGACGCAATAGAGATAGACCAGGAAGGCGAGGAACAATTTGAGATCGAATATGTCACGGCTTCTCGGATGAAGAATCGGAAGCTAGAATATTTAGTACACTGGGCCGGATACGATGAAACCAATCGTACATGGGAATCTGCTGACATCATTAATACTGCTCCGGAAGCAGTCACAGAATTCCACAAGAAAAATCCATCTGCGCCTAGAAAACTACGAGGACTTTCCACTTCCGCATTCCAATCTTTATTCTCTCCATTCGAAAACTACACTACCACCATACCAACAACAACGCGCCTGGAATTCGAGTCTTAAAGAGGGGATAGTGTTATAATATGAATATTTTCAAACTTTTTATGCTTCATTCCTTCATTTATAAAATCACATGACCACAACACGTGATCGTGAGAACTATTATGTAATCAGTCATGTGACAAAGTCTAGAACCAAATCATGTGACCACCTCATGTTATTAATCTCCGCTCCTTCTCACACTTCATCATTTCACACATTCATTTCCGTCTTCATATTCTCACAGACACTTCTCTCATTTACCTTACTATAGTAATTAGTCACACGCACAGCTTGGTCCGTGCTCCAACCTGTAACTTATAAAAGGTAGACACTTCAACGACTGGTACTCCAGTCGAATCCACTTTGTTCACCGGCTATAGTCATTGCTTCGGCCTCTGGTCGTCGTAGGCTGCTTTTGAATGGATGAGACCCACATACCCTCATCACCTCTTTGAGCCAGTAGTCGTGTACACTGCGAGATAGCCTGAGCCTTGTGGATACTTTGCGTTGAGGACGTATCATGTCATAACACTGACCTTTTCCTTATCATGACTGCCAATGGGAGCTGGCCAGAAATTACTCAGAATTTGCTTCCAGGTTTGTTTATTCTTATATATAGATTTGACTACAATCTAACCATCATGTATAACAATAGGTCAAAGTGCTACAGATAGACCATCTGATCACTCGAGTTTTCCATGCCAAACAGCAAGCCTTGCTCAAGAAGATTCATGATGGCTACTATGGCCGGTACCACCATCACTTCGTTAGACTACTCTAGCGCCTCGCCCTCATTGTTGCCCTCTACAACGAGTTTCATACCAGCCAGAAGAAGAAAGTCAGGTCTTATCACACCTCCCTCCTCCATCTAATGGTTTTCCTGGACAACATCGTCGAGGTGACAATCCATCCAGCACTCTTGGTCTATGACGAAAATCTTGAGCATTGGATAAGCAATGTATTTCAGCATTATCTCGCTGTGGAATTTCTCATTGGCTGTCACGACCCATCTTCCCTACACCAGTTCCACTTGAATGTCCCAACAAATATTGAGCAAATCGATTATACGGAATTTGGTAAGTATTTTTATCTGATGCCCTAACTGGTACTGATTTGAATGGTAGATTGGGACTTCAAATGGAAGATTGGGACCTTTATGTACCCTGCACTAATCCGAAGGTCGAAGGCCACCACTATTCCTACGACATCCACACTGTGCCATCCAGACACCTGGACCACATGTGGAACCTGGTGGAACAGCACTATAGCCATGCGATGGACTTCAAATGGGTATCATGCTGGGTCAATGTTGTAAGTCAAATTCGTTGTCTACACCACTCATTGTTATTAACATTTGCCACAGGAGTTGTTCAGTGTGATCGGTGATCACATGGACGATGGTATGGATAATGGGGGAATGGGGTCTGGACAGCAGGAGGAAGAGGACAGCGAGGAGGGCAGCAAAGACACAGACAATGGTGAGAAGGATGGGGGTAACAAAGAGGATGGGAAACAGGAAGAGGTGAGGATGGATGACGAGGAGACAGGAAGTTTGAAGATGGAGAGCATCATAACCAATGATGCAATGGAGTTGGATATCAGCTCCAACACTGAAGATACGTTTGACACGCCTCCATCCCACTCTCGATCGCTACTGAGGATGATGTTGATTACATAGCAGGTACCTCAAAGTCCAAGTCCACATCTGAGCACACCGGTTCAATGCCCCCACCACAAACGCAGTTGAATATGCAAAAGTGCTGAATAGACAAGGCTGACGAGCATGCTGAGATGCTGAGTCCAAAGCGCTTGGCAACAAAGCATGGCCCTTGCCAACAGGGGTCCACCATCATCGCATTCAACCCCAATCTCTTTGTGGGCCAGTAGTAGGAATATAGTTATATATGTTCTATCCCGCTTAGCACAGTGAGAGGATGCAAGTCCCAAGCGTTTTATTGTGCTTTCCAGACAATGAATATGGAGGTTGATTGTGTGGCCTCTTTGTTACACTCAGCAAGACAGTGCTCAAGTACTGCAGTGTTAGATACTACGTGGTTGATGTGACATGGTATGTCCTCAGCTGGGCCGTCCAGGGTTCTAGTTGTTACGCCAGTTATGATGACCACCTATCCAGTTATGACGTCAACCACAGGTCATATGTGCGATGGCCACATAACCATTTATGACATCAAATACAGGTCAGCCATAGGTCGAGCATATATTCAACTTATGCTCGACCTATGTTCGACCTATGTTCAACAACCATCCACCGATTTACGATGTCATGCACAGGTAGACCATAGGTCAAACATGAGTCGAACATATGTTTGACCTATGCCAGACAACCACACAACCATATCTCTGTTACACGGCTATGCTCGATGACCACCCACCCATTTACAACGTTACCCACATGTCAAACATATGCTCGACTTATGTTCGACCTATGCTGGATGACCACACAACCACTTACGATGTCAACCACAGGCGAACTTATGTTCAACTTATGTTCGACCTGTAGTTGACGTTGTAATCAGGTGGGCGTAGTTGCACATAAGGACCTGTGTTTGACATCATGAATGGTTGTGTGTTGTCAAAAATAGGTCAGGGTATATGTTACACAGCTATGTTCGACGACCACCCACCACATACGTCGAACATAGGCCAAACATAAGTCGAGAATATGTTCAACCCATGTTGAACGACCGCACAACCATTCATGACATTGAACACAGGTCAAGCATAGGTTGAGCATAAGTTGAACATCGTGAATGGTTGTATGGTTGTCCAACATAGGTCGAACATAAGTTGAGCATATGTTCGACATGTGGGTGATGTCGTAAATGGGTGGGTGGCTGTCGAGCATAGCCATGTAACAGAGATATGATTGTGTGGTTTTCTGGCATAGGTCAAACATATGTTCGACTCATGTTTGACCTATGGTCTACCTGTGCGTGACGTCATAAATCGGTGGGTGGTCATCAAACATAGGTCGAACATAGGTCGAGCATAAGTTGAACATATGCTTGACCTATGGCCGACCTGTATTTGACATCATAAATGGTTGTGTGGCTGTCACACATACGACCTGTGGTTGATGTCATAGCCAAATAGGTGGTCATCGTAACTGGCGTAATGACTGGAACCCTGGATGGTGTCGAGCATAAGTATTCCATATGTCCGACGTATGGTCGACCTGTGGATGACATTGTGACTGGTTGTTTGGTCATCCACCATAGGTCGAACACATGTATGACCTATGTTCAACCCATGGTCAATGGCCACCCATCCATTTGTGACATTACGTGGAGGTCAAACATAGGTCAAACATATGCTCAACTTATGTTCGAGACAACCCATCTGTTTACAATGTCAAATGCAGGTCAGGCATATGCTTGACCTATGCTTGACGGCCATACAGCCATTCAAAATGTCTGTAGTCAAAAGCTTCTATATCAGTAGAACTATGTATACTGACCACAGGAGTATGCTATGCTACAAATTCTGCCAACATGTGCCTGATGTTGCATACTGGACCCAGATCTCACCAACATCCCTCTTTGTGCTCCTTCGCCACATCACTGATATTGAGCCCTTGCTTGAGCCTTCACCTAATCTGAATAGCTAGCTTTCGCTCCTCTGCCATTTCCATCTTCATGGTGTCTGCAGCACTCATTGATGGAGTTATTTGCTTGACCTCCGTCGTTATATAGCTGTTGACACTCTTGAGCAGTGCAATCAGCACCACCAGTAATTGTCTGTAAAATGTTCCTGTTGGTACATTACATGTTAGCACAGCATATGGAAACATGCCTGACGTTGGCAATGCACTCGACATATCCTTCACGATCGTCGGAAGCCCCAACACCATCCAGGTGATGTAGCAATGTAGTGATGAATGGATTGTGTTCGTTGCCAGGCCTTCATGTGCAATTTCCATTCTCTCCAGGAAAGACTGAGCAATCGTAATCGATTGCTAATTCCGTCAGGTGCATGGTCAAGTAGGAGAGGAAATGCCCCCCAGACATCAGCCTGTCCTGTGGCGTGTATACCATGTGATTGGAGCCTGGTGGCTAGATCCTACATGTGGGCCACATGATGTCAGATATGACATGAGGTGGATGCAGGACCCTGGATTGAATATGTATAGTATGTCTCCTTGTCGAAGCAGGACTACTCCAAGGGGAAATGTAGGGACCTTCATCTCCATATTCCCTATGAAGATAGGGTCCCAAGCAGCAAAGAGTAAAGGGTGAGTCACTGACAAGCTTCCGGAGGTGTTGACATATCCCCATACCTTGCTTCCAGAACGTACCATAACATACATGCAAAGGCCACATGCATCATGATGCAGATATGTCACGAACCCACCATGGGTCATGAGGTCCCATCCCTGAATCTTCTCTAAATCGCCAGAGATCGCCTGTATTCCATAGTATGTCTTGCCCTGGTTTCCCCCCTTTTCGAGGGAGATATGAGGTGTTCATCGTGACGGACTTGATGTTCACATTGTTGGACAAGGGTCTGCAAATATTAACAATCTGCATATTTACACAGATCTGGTCATATCTTACCTGATGAAGATGGGAATGTCCGGCTGAACGTTTGGAAGGTCGAGAAGATTGAGGCATTCATTTTTATCGTCTGCCAGATTGAAGAAGTCCTTTATCATCATGTTCTGATGGACATCTGCAAGATCCACCTTATCCTTCTTGCTTTGCTCCCTTCCGCATTTGATCGCATCTATGAATGAGCATAAGTGTTTAGTGTGGAGGATGATGCACGGTAGACATACCTTGGACATCAATTTGTTGCAATGCTGTGGGTCAATACAGGCTGATGGCATCAAGAGTAAACTCTAGCATGGGAGTCAGTTCCCACCCATGCACCAATACCGCGCAGCCCTTCAAGAGAGCATGCTTGATATCTGACACGAGCTTCTACATGATGTCTATGGTTGTGCCATTGTACTTAAGCTCGACCACCATTGGGCAGTCCAGCCTGTACAAACAGTCCTATGCTCGAGGTGCTTTGGATATGTATTCTACAGTTTTGTGATCCTGCGAGAGCATGTCAATAACTAACCCACAGGGTGGAGACACTCCAAGGATACACACCACATCACTAAACCATGGAGCGTATGTTGAGATGCCCAACCGTGTCCATTCCACAATCAAGGTGGAACCTGGACATGTAATCCCTGATAACAGGGTGTGTGGCTGGTGTGGCTACATATTTGCATGAGGTGGTAGAATGACAGAGTAAACCTGAACGCATGTTTGAGATGCTTGGGTTCTTGTCATAATGGTCCTGATTCAGGATCAGCTTTGCATTTCCCCTTGTCAATTGCCTTGGTAGCCTGTTTTGCAGTCACCATCTGAAACCATTATCGCCAATGAAGCTGGAGGGCACACATACCTGCAATGCGTCGCAGACCTTGCTGCTCCTTTCAGGCTTTTGTGTGACTGTTCTTGTATGAGGTCCTTTCATGGTCACCACTTTTTCTGTCGCTCTTTGTATATGGATGGTTGGCAGTATTGTCTGTGACTAAAATGGTGTCCATAAATAGATGGATATAGATCATATGGCACTTACCAAAGATGCTCCAGCCACCTGTGCTGAATTAGCCTTTTGAGGGACGACTTGTGGGTCCTGTGATACATGCATCTCAGTCGGAAAACTAAACGAGGAGTAAAATTAAATGCACCTTTACAGCAGCTTCACTGGTATCACCGACTGAGATCCCCAGGAGTCTCACCATTGTTTGATACATGGTAGCGGTGATGTCATCCAACTGTTCAGGGCTGAGGCTTGTCTTCGTCATGGCAGAAACAATATTGTGAGCATCTACACTATCAATGAGCTGTATACCTTGGATTGTGCATGGCGCAACATACAACTCATCACCGTCAATAACGAGCTGCATAGCCGTTGTGGACACCCATTGTACCCACCTATTGCTTTCCATAATCCAGATCTTGCTGAGTCCCAAATAAATGTCGCCGGAACAGCATTCCGAACATGGAATCGGTGGTACTTCTGAATAGCCATGGAATACCTTGAGCACAATGGAAAATGATCCAGTGGGAATATGCGGCTAGAGGACTGCGTTGGTGTTGGTGCATCTGGCCATTTCTATTCCTAATATGTGTGGTGATGGTGATGGTGATGGTGATGGTGATGGTGTGAGGTCATCCGTGGTGCCACCATCATGGGTATCTTGTACCCTGTAAACCAAACAATGCCACACAATGGTATAATGAGTAATTATGGACAATAAAGTATGGGGTAACTTTCAATGATGCATAGCCTGTGTATTTTACCATGAATGTATGCATATTAGATGTGCAACATACACCAGTGACTGACATCATCTTGGTATGTGCCATCAAAAGATACAAAACATATGTTTAGCTGCCCAATTGAGATCAATCATCATTTCATGATTGACTACATTTAATGTTGGTATATAGTACAGGCAATATCTATATCTATTACATATATCATGTAGCCGTTGTTCAATGTTTCTATTTTATATTACATAGGCAGATGGATTTCCAGTTCTGGCTATTGGGTGGTTTGTTGCACATGCCCATAAATGTCACCACGACCATTTACCATCCAACCTTTACGACCACCCACCAACATTTTACCTTTAGTACAACAATGTCTGCTACTCTCCACTACCCTAACCATGTCCCACAGAAGGTCAAGCTTCAACACCTACTTCAGACATGTCGGGAGATCCACACATACGACTCTTCGACATCGATCGATGTGAAAATGGGTACAAGAATTACACTGATGCTCCTGGGTTACTACCTCAGTCACATCCGACAGTTCATATGGAGGGAGGACACACTACATGTGATCCTTGATTTAGTGCACCTACTTGATATCCCGGTAGAGGTGGGGGACAACCTCAAGATGGTCCTGCTGTATATGGATGAAGTCTTCAATTGTATGGTATATGAGCACAAGTTAGCCAAGGATGACCCCTCCTTTCGAAGCACGGTCTTCAACAGCTATTTGCTCATTGAGTACTGGGTCCAATGACATGAACCATTGAATGTACAACAGTATCGGCATTCCAATGTCAGAAACTTGGATTGCTGTGACCTTGAAGAATGTGGTAAGTGATATATCATCTGCCTTGGCTTGCCAAACAATGTGTGTAGATTGGGATGTGTATGACAAGGACTTGGGTGTGATTTGGTCAGGTGCCAGGACACAGTACATAATGGGACAAAATTCCAGGATGCTTTCCACCACAACACAATTGCTGGACCTGGCCAAAACATTTTACAGTCCACCCATGGATGGTGATATGGACTGTGAGTAGCTTCTCCTATATTTGGAAATGACACTCACAAAGTGCAGACAGCTATACATTCACTGAGGCATTGGAGAGTGGTGATGGGACACAGGTGGACGGAGGGGACACTGCAGCAGTTGAGGAGCCTAGAGGTTCATTAGATAATGAGGGCAGAGCAAATGTGAATGCAAAGGACAAGAGGGCCGCTGTGACAGGGGAAAAGAAGGGAGCAGCAAAGGAGAAGAGCAAAGCAAAGTTGAGGAAAGGAGGGGATAAGAGTACTATAATGGATTAGTCCAACTGAGATTCAGGAAGCAGAGACATAGGGAAAGGGAAGAGTGATTGTGAAGGGGAGGTGAAATGGAAGAGGAATGATTTGCTCTAGATCGATCATTTACTCAGACAGTCCTCGATTATAGCAGCTGTGATTAAGTACATATACTGTAAAATGTGTTCAATTGTGGTAGCAGTGGAAGTGACACACAATAAATCAATATGCATGACCCTTTTCCACATTGAACATAAGTCAAACACACATTTGGTGTTCATAAAACATAATGCCCATACCTTCCAATTTACCGTCTGCTGCTCCACTCCATACGAATGCACTTAAAACATTGCAAAGATGTTCTGAACATAAATCGAACATATGCCATACAAATGTTGATGATTGCAGATTCCTATAGTGAGTGGTCAGTAGTACCTGCATGTGTTCTGACAGCACTAATGACAGGTCAAACCTATGCCGAACATGCATTCCACAATTTCCCCTTTTGGATGAAGTAACGTTATTCGTAGGTTTCATTCATGTGATGAACTATACAATTCCTTTACAATGTTTGTGCGCAGTAGACCACTCTTGTTTGAACCAACCACCACCACCCACCCCATCCATCATCATCCACACACACTCCAGGTCACCATGTCTGACTATTACTGGCCCAAGTTGTTTCCAACTGCTCTACACATTGACTATATCACCCAAGTCACATACACAATACATGTAGCTATCAAGGAATACTTTTAAGTGAAACAAATGAATGTCCACAACAATGTGATGCTACATAGGATTTATCTACCACAGCAGTATCACCACCACATTGTCCAATGTCTCTGGAAACTCAATCTTGTAATTCGACTGTATTGGAAATTCCACAACTGCAGAGCAAAGAAGTTCACGTCCTTCATGCCATATCTTGTTTGCACCATGGTGCATCTCGACAATGTTGTCAAGGCCCTTATTCATCCTACGCTAAGTATTTGATGACAGGACCTCCACTGATACCATAGCATTAACTTTGATAAATATCTCATCATGGAATACCTCCTCAGTCATCATGATCCAGCTGCAGTCCAAGAGTTTCATTCCAAGTGCAAGTCAAATATTGAGCAAGTAGGGCAGGACCCATTAATATTCGGTAGGACCCATCATCCATTTCCTGCAATATGTCCCACTTATATTACTTCAAGATTGGAACGCCTGGTCTGATCACATTCCCTCAAAGCTTGAGGGAACCAAGTATTTGTATGACATCAGCAATGTACTAGACAAGGATCTGGAGCAATTGTGGGATTTACTGGAACATCAATCCACTCTCCCACTTGATGCAAATTGGTGTCCATCCTTTTTTTTATATCCTGGTGTATCGGTATCCTTTACCTTGATGCTTTCTATATGCAGTATCTAAACACATACTATGGGACAAAACAAGGGTAATCATGACAAGCGCAATATGCATTCTAAGCGCAATAAGATACTGCCTTACTAATCTTATAAATTAAATCCCACACTCCAAGCACAATGATGTCACCGATGGAAATGAAGACATGGTCATGGTCAGTGCTGAGCGCGAGGCAAACAATGAGGGTGGTGACATGGTGTTATGAATCTAAACAGACTCCACAAGGCTCGGTACTATCTTACAGTGTACATGGCTACTGGCTCAAGGTAATGATGAGGGTATGGGGGTCTCATCCGTTCAAAAGCAGCCTACAACGACCAGAGGCCGAAGCAATGACTATAGCCGGTGAACAAGTGGATTCGACTGGGGTACCAGTCGTCAAACTACCTAGCTTTTATATGTTACAGGATGGTGCATGGTCCAGGCAGTGTGTGTGACTATTTACTATAATGAGATATATGATAGAAGCGTTTGTGAGAGAATGAAGACAGAAATGAATGTGGGAATTAGATAAGGTGTGAAATAAGCGGA
>JBBPNO010000658.1:0-17401 GCA_038090915.1 Boletus eberwhitei
ATCGATGTCGATCTTACCTCTCCTTCAACACCATCAGCATCGAATCAAACGTCAGCATTCACCATGGGGAATGAACGCGCATCCGCCAATAATGCAATGCCTCGCAGTAGCCACGTCCGTTCAGGGATTGCTGGTAATTGGGGTAATGTCACCCGTAGCAGCACCTTGACCGGCGCACCTACATACGCCCACCCCTCGGAGACAAATGGGGATGCAGTTTGGTCGACCTCCGAGCTGACGGTTGGGGCTGGGAGACTTACGGAGGGTTGGATGTAACTTCCCGAAAATGCACCATTCCGTGCACGCGCGAACCGAAGGTTGGACACTCTTCTTTCACCCTCTTACCCCTACACCGTTGTAAATCACTGCTTACCGGCTGGCGTGCTCATCTTTTTACCTAGTTGTGGGCGTTGACGCGTTGACTTACCATTTCAACTCTTGCTACACTCATCTCATGACACTTCTTGACTTACCCTTGTTATGATATCCACGTTCCTCATGTCCGTTCATGAATTGCATCGTTGTTCTGACATCCTCCCTCCTGCTCCAATTCTCGTCGCTCGATCGGTCATTGCAAGAAAAAAAATAGTAGACGTGTATAAGCTTACACGCCAAGTGTCGCGATTTCACGAAAGAACAACTGCATGCGACACTTTGCAAATCCAATGTAATCAAACTCGACTTCATTCCCCGTAGTCTCCACGTCATGCTTCGCCTGAACGATGCCCCAGATGGCCCACATTCCGTGCGACGCAGGACTCCAAAGGCTAACTTGTCGCTCCAACTTTGCTAAGCGCGCTCCCCCAGCAACTGCGGTCGGGGATGTATCGGAGTGTGTGTGTGCATGCAAGAGATAGGCTTGATAGAAATTACGCCGCTGCTGAGCAGTTGGATAACGTGAAAGATCCAGCAGATGAGGCGTGGAGGAGTGATAGTCGGCAGTCCACTCGTGAAAATGGTTGGCGATATCAAAGGCAAGGGGGTTGGGGGAGGCGTATTCAAAGTCAACGACGACAAGCTTCGGCGACGTGTCAACGAGTTTGTAGGTGTTGTTGAACAAATACTCACTTGGCGGTGCTCCGGCATGCCTTCCGCCAGCTTCCCGGTGAGTCTCAGGAGGTTGCCGTATTGAGTGTCGTTGTGAGCAAAGACGCGCCGACTAGCACCTTCCACCCTTTCTACTTGAGAGAGCCAGCGCAGATATCGCACCCAGCCATCGAGAAAGGCGTCAAGATTGAGACGGATACGATCACTCTTATCCAGGTTTAGGTGAGCAAGCACTTGGCGAGCTTCTGGGAGCCACGATTTGACGTTCTTTTTTACTCCTATGTCCCAGCTCTTGCCTTCTAGACTCCTGACCGCCAGTGGTCCCTCGACTGCGGTGATTTCCACTGAATGGAGCTCAGCCATCCTGGCGGCAATCCAGCGACTGACCTTGTCGTCTCGGAGATCAGAGGGACCCAATGTAACAGAGTCGAAATACTCCTCGATACGACCATTAGAAAATGTGCCATAGATACGTGGTCCGATGTGATATCGTGAAGAGAGGACGTGGAGGGTGTGAAGCTCGTGAGGTCGTGAAATCAGCGAACTTGAGGAGGAACCGTAGACACGCAACAGAATCGTGGGAATAGATGGCGAGGGTGGATAAGAGACGAAATAAACTGCATTTGTCAGAGACCCAGATGCCTTGCGGATTGAGAGTTGGGTGGGGTTTAGGTGCTGAGCAGTACCCCAAACAGGGACACGAAGCGCGATCACTAGCGATGCAAACTGTGAAGCAAACGACGATGATTGGTAGGACCTGGGAGGGTAACGATAGTATGAGTAATGCGGCAAGACGAAAGGAAGGATTCCAGACCGTCACACGCATCTAATGTAGTCCACAAAACGACACCTTGCAGCAGATACGGGTGTCGGAAAGAGAAGAGACTCACCTTGTGTCCAGGGTGACGTCCACATTACGCAGCCCATTGAGAATCTCTACATTGAACGTTGAATTGTTCAGAACGGAGCTACGTAGATTTCGGGACTCTTCATGGTCGAGGTTGCAAAATACGGGGGCCCTTGATTTGGAATCACGGCAAATTGGTACAGGCAATGGTTCCGCAAGGACTGCAATGTGGTCCATGATAGTGATGGTGGAGAGGGAAAGGAGAGATGTGAGCACACGACCATATTTGTGGCTGTTGGCACTGCCGCAGTAGGGTCATTGTCAATGACCACCCGCATCTCATACATGCACTGTAGGTCAAATTTTCCAATCCTGGTGTTTGTCGAGCGAGTCCAAGCTCATCCGTGGACTCGCTTGAACGGCAGGTCCTTGTAAAAATTACGACCAAGTCCGCGGTGAAGCTTAAACTTGTCCTTGGGAAAGGTGAATTTGCCCCATGCAATGTACCCACTCGATCCAGACTCTGCTAGGCTACGGCGATCCGGAGACTTGATTCAAATCTCGATACATTTCTCGATCGGTTGACCAAGTCATCACAATGAAATACTCACATCTTTACTCAAGGGTATCACTGCCGCGATGTTATCGCGTTACGCTGCCCCTTGTAACATGGTATGGCCCCCTTCTCGAGTGTCCTACTTACGCACTCTCGACATGCTGCATGCTGCGGTGCCTCAAACCTTGTTCGATGGTGTGTTCGGTGTGTTTACAATGATTCCGCGGAACAGTATCGACCAATGGGGTCATTCCACTTGCGTTCTTCGTATGGCATCATGCTTAAACGCGACATGGAGGCAGTCGACATTCTCACCGACACTTGCTCTCGTACCAAGCTCAGTGACTCTAGGTCTGCGAGGCGCTGTGTCCTACCTAATGGATACTCGACATTTCCCATACCGAGAACGTACGTAAGTAATTCTGAATGATAACCAATTCAATGGAAGCACCCAGAAAGCTTGACGGCTATCGCGTGTTGGTTAGTCTAGAAATTGGCCGCGGAATTACGCACGGGAATCGTGTTGTTCCAAACACGAGGTGTGTGCTCTACCGTGAGCTTTTCAGATGAGATCCGACGTTTGATACTTGACAGATGGCGTGTTAGAATCTGGTGTGGTCCTTTTGCAGGTGTTTCCATCGTTTACCCTCGACGGTTCCAGTGCGGTCATCGAATTAGGAAAACACGTCAACTCCAACCATAATACTATACAGGCTAGACCGTTCATACATGAAATGAAAGACCATCTCTAGTTCCGCGTACGATAATGCTAGATGCTACAAACTTGCAATCTATTATTCTATGCTTGTGAGTCGCAAATTCTGCTAGACGCCTGTATGCTCCTTCTTCTCCTCGACATCGTCGTTCCTTCCCTCTATCGGGAACCGTCTTACGAAAATCGAAATCTTGTTCATCAATTCACAATCAGTAACCCGATAGAACCTCTCGATTATTATACTCACCGACATAGCCACACACAAAACTGGTGTGCATACGATCCAGATCATCTAATGGAAGTGATGTCACCGCTATCATTGGTTGGTCAATGGCACAGACACCTACCTGGATAGCCCTCGAGACAATGCTTAGAACCTCCCATCTCAGGGACAGGGGCTCAATCAGACTCAACGATGTCCAGTCAATTGATGAAGATGATCCTTGAATTTGGTAATCCGGCGGCATGTAATGTGACAGCATCCCATCGAATATCAAACCAGAGACAGCCTTGACTCGAAGCATGAATCACAATGGAAAATAGCATGTAATAAACCTTACCAATCCGATCGTTGCACCCGTGAATCTCACCAGGAAAAACGCACTCGTCCCTGTTGCTAGATCAGACGGTCCCAGTGCTTTTGCAAATACCTGGTATGGTGCGTGGAACAACATTCCAATACCTATACCAGCTATCAGTGGAAAGGTCGACTGCCAAAGGCGCAGAGAGTGCTCGTTAAGTAACGCGAGAAGCCCTGAGGCGGATATGAGAAACAGTAATTCAAGTTGAGTTACGCTTACCAAATCCTACTGTCGCGATGAGAAGCCCCGTCGTTATCACCCACTTTTGACCAGTCGTGTCACCCGTCCTTTTCTGCCAGTATCCAATCAACCATGCAGCTGGCATAGAAGCCAATGAGGACCCGAGCGAATACGGCAACATCTGAATACCAGCTTCAAGAGGACTCAGGCCATTTACTACCTGATGGGGAATAAAGGTAAGTCGTTGTCTGACTAACACAGAAGTAGGCGAGCGCACCTGGAAATATAACGCAAGATAGAAAGTCCCCGCATTAAATGCCAGATTATGGAAGAACGTGATTATGAGGATACAAACTGGGAAGGCGGTGAGTTCATGAATGTCGTCAATCAGATGTTCCCATACCAGTGGTGAGACTTCGAAAAGCTACGGGTGGGAATAAGGCATCACGACTCGTGTGCACCTCGTAAAAACCGCCAAGAATGAGGATAAGAGGTCCGAATATGATAAGCGAAAGAGTAGGGGGCGAAGTCCCTGTAAATTGAGTAAGGCTTTGGACTTGTATGCTCACAATCTCGCCTTACAACCGTTGCTCGTAGCAAAGCTAAAACCGACAATTAAAAGTCCAGTCCCAACCATAAAGAGCAGTCTGCAAATCTGCCGTAAGCTCGTGGAAATGAAGGATAAATCATAAACCTACAGGCCAAGGAAGTCGAATTTTCGAGCAAATGTTTGCCATGAGGCACAATTGGCTCGACCAATAGTGACGTCTCGAAGAGATAGTGCCAGAAGGATGAACGCAAACGTGCAAACAGGGAGGTTCATATAAACTTGAGGGAAAACGGCACTAAGTAGCAATTTACAACAGTATAACCATGTGCAACTTACAGACCCATCTCCAACTGATCGTGCTTGACGAACCAGCTAACCCGACACGTGTGTTGGCACATGCTCGGAAGTATGACAACTGACTTACAGCTGAATAATCCGCCTAGAAGCGGTCCTGCGATAGCAGAGCAGCTCCACGTAACACTGAGCGCCTGGGACCATTTGGCCCTGTTTTTTGGCTCGACTATTTCGGAGGTGATGACCCACACTGAACTGACTATTCCTCCACCGCCGACACCGGCCAAGGCCCGAGCTAATATGAGAGCCGTAATGGACTTGAGATGATCCGATCAGGGAAGATATATCACGGAGAAGTCATCTCGGATTACCTTGGCTGCACCACAGAGTAACGAACCGAGCGCAAAGATTACTATGCTTGTGTACAGTACATTCTGAGAGACTGTTAGAGTGCCTTGTATACCTTGGGAGAGAAATTCAGACCTTGCGTCCAACGAGATCCGATAGCCTGCCATATAATGGCTGGCATGCAGTCTGGGTGAGCATGTACGCGACTCCGACCCAGGTGTATTGGCTCTGAGATGCTGAAAGATCAGCTGTGATCGTGGGTAAACTGGTGGAGACGACGGTCTGTGTAGATGTAAAAGAGAGGATCGCAGAACCAGAGCACGATACGCACGGAATCTGTAGTGGCAAGGAACAACGACATCGCAGCTCTGCAGGCGTGGTGAGTACGATCGGCGCGAGCGAGCAGTAAACGGGTCACCCTATATGCACGAAGAGCAAACGCGAGGTAGAAAGTGGTGGCACGTCATGCTGGGATACGAGGGAGACAGAGTCGACGGTGCGCGTCGTGCTTATAGATCCGTCGGTGCATGGAGCACTGGGTGAAGACGAAGAGGACGGCAGGGATGACCATATCCTGGAAGGAAGGGAGACTAGAGAGAACATGAGCGAGGATTATCGACTGGGCGGTCATCCCGGCGTCCTATTTATACGGACGATATGAGAGCGGCTTCCATCTGCGGAGGACGATATGCGCACCATGATGGATTGACAGGGAGTGCTTAGCGAAAGATTAAAAGCCGACGTACTGTAAGGCCTTTGTCATGCGACCCACAAAGAAGCACAAGGCTTCCATGGTCCGGCGTTGGGAGTGCACGGGAAGTGAGTGTCAGGCAAAGAGTATGTCCGACTAGGAGGCGAGATCTAGCGTGCATGAGGGCTGGAACTGTACCTGGAGGGAATATGGAGAAGATGAGATGCGAGATCGCCGCTAGGTTAAATGTTTGAGTTTTGAGAAACTGGACAAGGGACCGCGGTGGTGTGGACGGAATAAGCATTCTTTGCATGTCCACGGCGCCGGTTCCTTTTATGAATCTCCATGCGACATTCACGATGAAACAAATCTAAATTCTTATGCGATTATAATATGCTTCTATGACACTCTACTCAAACTGTCGCCTTCTGCCTCGTCTCTCCCTCCGCGCTCTCCGATGGATCGTCCTTGTTCGCCGTCTCTCCTCGTCCCTGCTGTTCCTCTATCGTATTCAATTCAGAATCGATCAACGTGATCGAACCAGTGTCGCAAGGTCAGCATGAATAAATCAAAGCCCAGTGAGCGTTCGTATTCTGTTCCACGCACGAGACAGCCAGCCATCCTCCGAGGATGATGCCGGATAAGTAAAAGAACCCCTACCATTGTCTGCGCTTCCATCCTCTACATTTTTGGAACGCGAGGCCGTCGATCCCACATCAACCTTGTCGTGTGGCGCAGTATTCCCAAATGTCGTGTGGCGACCCTCCACCTCATCTGCGTATTGCTGCAGGATTTCGCGTTGTCGTGCTGTCAATGACCTATTGCCATATCTTTGTATATACCTCATGAACGAGTGTAAATCTCTCACCTCGGAAGCTCGATGGTAAACGAGACAAACAGATCCCCTTTGTCTCCACCAAAGACTGACGGAACACCATGGTCTCTGAGAACCATCTCTTCACCATGTTGCGTTCCGCTTGGGACCCGCACATCCACATGACCGTCTAGTGTCGGGACCCGCACACGACCGCCCAAAAGTCCGATATGTAGAGGTATCCGTGCTTCGTGATGAAGATTTGCCCCTTGTCTTCGAAAGATCTTGGAGGGGGCCACCCCAACACGGACCAAGAGGTCTCCGTAACTTCCTTTGCCTGTTAATGGGGCATCTCCAGCTCCTGGCACACGGATCGTCATGCCATCCTCGACGCCTGGGTTCAATTAGCATTCAACTGCGCACAAGGCTAAGGAAACTTCTACTGCTTACCTGGTGGTACATCGACGTTCACCGTTTTCTTGCTTCTGACGTGTCCTTGACCGCCACAGTGGTCACACTGACTACCACGAGGGATAGTGGAACCTGTTCCAAAACATGTTCCACAGGTACTAGCCATCTGGAATCCACTGTCTATAACAAATGTCCGTGTTCCGGTACCATGACATGAACTACACGTTGCACGCTTGGCACCTCGCTTGAGGCCAGTACCGCTACAATTTGAGCAGGTCGAGACCGGATTGACGTTCACAGTACGGACGGTCCCCTTGCAAGCATCCATGAAAGTGACATTGACACGAGCCTCGATATCAGCACCCCGAGAACTCTGGGTGAAACCGGCGGGGCGAGCACGTCCGCCGAGTGCGCTCCCGAAGAGCTGGGAGAACAAGTCGCCTTGTGCACCACCAAAGGCAGCACTAAAGTCGCGGAAGCCGGCAAAGCCACCAGCAGCGTCTCCGAATGGGTTTCGAGCAAACGCGTTCGGATCAAAGCCAGGCTGCTGAGAAGCGGCCCCATACTGGTCATACGTAGCACGCTTTTGCTCATCTTTCAATATCTAGGGCGAGGGTGAGATGTATGGTGAAAGTCGAGAATGGGGAGCATACGTCATACGCCTCCTGTATTTCGACAAACTTTGCTCGTGCATCCTTGTCTGGGTTCGTATCGGGGTGATACTTGCGTGCAAGCTAAGTGCGGACATGGGTAAGTGGTTACGGCGACATTAAGAAGTCGAGCGCATACAGCAAAATAGGTTTTTTTGATCTCAGCAGCCGATGCATCTTTGCTAATACCTAGAACCTCGTACGGGTTTCTGACTCCCGCTGAAAGTGCGGCAGAAGAATGAAACACGCGCTGTAAAGAGAGGGGGTCATGTTGACGTATGAGGGGGTAATTCAAAATGGAACCTTGGTTCTGGGTTTATGTTTCTGGCCGTGTTGACTGCGTGGGATTAGCGGATGGCCATATAGAGATCTTATAGAGTAGGATGAAAAAGGGCGCCTTGTTTGTTGCCTAGCACAGGTGTAGAAAGATATGAAGGATGAAATACCCTGAGAAGGGAAGCGAGGGATCATTTGGCGGTGGTGAGTGCGGATGCCTGCAAAGTTTGGACGAGGACTTGACATGCGTGTACATG
Source organism: Boletus eberwhitei (assembly GCA_038090915.1). Classification (NCBI taxonomy): domain Eukaryota; kingdom Fungi; phylum Basidiomycota; class Agaricomycetes; order Boletales; family Boletaceae; genus Boletus; species Boletus eberwhitei. The sequence goes on from JBBPNO010000658.1 coordinate 8,218, forward strand.
TATTTGCTGTATGACTAAGCTAAGCACTGCCACTCAGCTGTGGTCCACTTCTTTACGTGGAGATCATAAGATTGGCACGTAATACGACCTCCTCGTTAGCCACCACGATTTGCCATACGACACTAGAATTTCCTCCCCTTTCTTGATGCCGTCGCCTTTACTCCAGATGCTCATCCGTAGCTCTCCCCCCGCGGTCTGGTACTCCACAAATTCGGCGTTTGGCTTGTCACGGATCCCTCGGTAGTCATTAACGAACCTGGACTCGTTGCCCGTCCCACTGGCGTCGATTCCAACGTTAACTCCATCCTGCGAGCGGTATAGCGAGAGGTCATAGTCCGAGTCGGGTCTTTCTTCGCAGTGTACCTCACCGATGTAGTCAATGATATGTGATTTCGGAGGTATCTTCTTGAGTGCGAAGAGGCCGCGTTGTCCACATGCGGGATGGCCTGGCTCGGTTATGAGTTTGATACGAACGAGGGGGTTGATGGCGCGATGAGCTGATTTCGGGTGCGGTGTGGAGGCCCCGTTAGTGAGCAAGGCTCGCGTGGACGCTGGCACGGAGCTGTGGTACCGAGGAGAGGTAATAAACTGGATCGATGGCGGCCATTGCGGGGGCTCTCGAGAAGACATTGCCTCGCCGACTGCGGGCGAAATGACTTAATGATTAGTCTTGCGCGCGTTGAACGCAGAGTTCGATGGACGCCAGCGTGGGTAAATTGTCGCACTAGACCGGTGGCACGTTGCATTCAGCCAATTCAGCGTCGCCGCGAGGCCAAGTCACGGCTCGCAGCGTTTCTGTCCATCACTTCTTTCCATGGTACGGCCCCCCACAAAGTCTGTTGCACGCGTCTATCGGGATGTCAACGCACAGTTTGGTCCTGCATGGCATGAATATGGTCAAACACACCTTTCGTGCGCCTAGTCTGAATCCGCTAATACATCGAAACAGACAATCTGCAGGTTCAATGGGGTTCACAGGATCACTACGAGATAGTACGCAAAGTTGGACGGGGCAAATACTCAGAGGTACAACCTTGTATGTGATCACAGGCAGATCTTAATCATTTTGTCTCCCAGGTCTTTGAGGGAGTTAATGTCATTCACGACGAAAAATGCATCATAAAGGTCCTCAAACCGGTAAAAAAGAAGAAAATAAAACGCGAAATCAAGATCTTGCAAAATCTTGCGGGTGGTCCGAACATTGTGGCACTCTTGGATGTCGTCCGAGACCCAGCTTCCAAAATTCCAAGTTTAATCACGGAGTATGTCGACAACGTCGATTTCAAGGTGCTATATCCACGATTCACGGACTTTGATGTCCGATTCTACATGTTCGAGCTTCTCAAGGTTTTCTTCTGTTTTTGATCCCTTGATATCCCTTGTTACTAAGTTTACTCTCTAGGCACTGGATTTCTGCCATTCGCGGGGAATCATGCATCGAGATGTTAAGCCCCATAACGTCATGATCGATCATGACCAACGCAAGGTATTTGTCGGGTCTAGTGTGTCATATCTGCCAGTTCAAACGCGATAGTCATAGCTCAGGCTTATTGATTGGGGTTTGGCCGAGTTCTACCATCCCAAGGTCGAATACAATGTTCGTGTGGCTTCGCGCTACTTCAAAGGTCCCGAGCTCTTGGTAGATTTCCAGGAGTACGATTACAGCCTTGACATGTGGAGCTTTGGTTGCATGTTTGCCTCGATGGTGAGCATGCCCTTCTCTCGTTCATTTATTTGTGTTTCCCCATCCTTTCCATGTAGATATTCAGGAAGGAACCATTTTTCCATGGACACGATAACTACGACCAGCTGGTCAAAATCGCAAAGGTCCTCGGCACCGATGAACTTTATGCTTACATTGACAAGTACAACATTCGACTTGATCCGCAGTATGATGAGCTCCTGGGCAGGTGAGATGGTGTCCGTCTTCCTCGAACGACTGCCAATCGCAATGCTTAGGTATCCTCGAAAGCCGTGGTCGAGGTTCGTTACATCGGAAAACCAGCGGTATTTTTCCAACGAGGCAATCGATTTCCTTGACAAATTGCTTCGCTATGATCACCAAGAACGCTTGACAGCTCGGGAAGCGCAAGCCCACCCATACTTTGGTAAACCTTCACTATTCTCGGTGGTGTGCCGTACTGATTCCCAGTAGAACCTGTGCGCAATGCTGCCTCTGCTGCCTCTGCAGATGGTGAGAGCGAAGACTCGGGAGCATCATCAGCCTAATCTATGACACTCCCTCCTTATCTCTGGCCATCAATTGCTGTATCACTCCTTCTATATAGATATCTCTTTACTAACATGCGGGATGTTCAGTGTTTTTTTTTTCGGAATCTAGCCTGATTAAGCGTGATCAAAGCTCAGTGCTCAATATTTGTGCGAACGGAAGTACTGGTGGGACATAGTTTCTTCACGTGGGGTGTTTTTCTTGCTGCTCTCGTTGACCTCATGCTGAGAGCCTCCGATCGCACGATCAAACACATGACACGAACTGGAAGCCTTTCCGTGAGGAATGTCGGACGACTGAGCAAGTATTGGCCGTCTGTTAATTTTACAGAAAGCTAGCATGACGCTGACAATCTAGAGCTGTAGCAACCGAGAATCAGAATCTCAGTACATGTTGCAACTCGGCACGACCCATAAATGATCGATTAAATGCTGACTAAACTCGCCTCGGCTAGCCGATCTCGCCAGCGAAAGTCATTGGTCACGCTGAAGCCGACTTGAAAGAATAGTATCTGAATCATGGCAATCTCAAAGATAACCGTGTTGCCAACAACGTGTTTACACTGTTACGGGTACGTGCACTGCCAGTGTACCCCGAATCCAGTGACAATCCCCTGAATGATGAACTAAGGCATGATAATGCATGAAACTGAATAGCCAAGGGTGACCGAGAAGAGCGGGGAGTGGAGGCCCGCGTCGAGGATTACAGTGAGGATGTTGACGGCGCATAGATTTGCAAATTTTTAGGTGCATTTCCGAGTGAAATAACATGCATGGTGATTTGCTACAATAATTTGTAGTGTTGCCTCAGCTGCAAGTTGCCATTTTTTTGTTTCATCCATTCCAGTATGGATCTCATTGGAGAGTGAGATGACGGTCTGTGGCCGGGATGTGCAGGATGCACTTGGTATATGTCATTGCGACATAGGCTACATTCGAATCCAGACCCGCCTTCCCAGTGCTTCTCGCAACTGCTGTCACTGATACCACGAGACAACCTCTGTGACTACCACGTCCAGCCAGACCACCCAATCAGGCTTCAGCAGCGCTCCTCCTTCTCCCTCGCCTACCCAATCCTCCTCTTTCTCGCCCTTTTCTGCCACCACATCACCGACATTGTCCGTCGCATTCTTTGCCAGCACACAGTCAGTCAATGAACTCGAACTTGGCTACTTTGAAGAATGTGCCGGTGTAGTGCACGAAATCGCCAATGACATCTTTGTCAGACTGAGGACTTTCCGTGGTGGCCAACTGCCCATGCGACCGAGTGCAGTGTTACTGCGACCACGACTGGTTATCGCGAGTGGTCGGTTGACTTCAGGATTCACGGCAACACTATGTAACAGTCCAATATGGCACACCTGAAATGTTGTCCATGTACTCCCACGATGACGATGACGAAGAGTTTGAACTGCAAGGTATGCTCGGAGTAGCAGAGACTCACTCCCCAACTGCCCAAAGACGTCTGATACAGTGCGTATACTTATCGCAGATTTAGAAATTCAGCTCTGTCGTGCTGACGTGCGGTGGTATTAGTCTCCCAGTTCCCTCGTCGGCATATCGGCACATCAGGTGGATGATGTCGTGTGCACATGGCCTTGTGAGCGTTCGTACGAGCCGAGCCATAGCGCGTCATTTTCACAGAGTCTTTGCCTGACCTGCTATACCCGTACCATCCCGATATAGTGCCCTGTACTATGCGTGCACGATATACGCTCACATGGTGGGTGTCGATTTCGAGGGTAAAAAATCCGCCTCGCAGGTATAAGGACTGAATGGAAATGGCTGAGTTGGACGAAGACCCTCTCTTCGCGATTCGACATCATGGCATTGCTCACCACCTTCACGGTCTTTGTGTCTGTATGCTTACACCTGGGCAAGGTCCTTGCATACGACAACTCTTATTATGACAATGTACGTCCACTGTCATGATTCACTTCTATAGCTTTTACCGACACTTTATCTAGGTCGCAGTGTGAGATTGAATTTTCATCTCCATTAACCATTTCTTGACATCTCAGCGTAGATACTGGGGTCAGAACTCTTATGGTGCAACCAGCAGTAACACTGCTAACTATCAACAACCGATATCATACTATTGCCAGGTGGGTCGTCTTCGCGAGGCTTGTGCCAAGGAACTCATTCTAGGTATCGAAGGACGATGCCATAGATGCCCTGCCTGTTGCCTTTGTGGACACGTTCTTCAGCACTGGCGGAATGCCCGTCCTGAATCTTGCGAACGTACGTGTCACACTGTCCCATCCATAGCGTTATATTGACTGTTTAGCTAGACATGCAACCCGACAGACAATGCCACGTTTCCGGGAACCGATCTTGCCGATTGCTCTGCTTTGGCTGCAGACATCGAATACTGTCAATCTCAAGGCAAGATCGTAACCATTTCTCTCGGAGGTGCGGGCGGTGGCGTCGGCTTCACCGATGATGCGGAGGCACAAACCTTCGCACATACTAGTGAGTATTTTCGCATTCATATCTAGGCCTGGCTGAGGACACCACTTGTAGTTTGGAATTTGTTTTTGGGTGGGAGCAACACCACACGACCCTTTGGGAGCGCAGTATTGGACGGGTAAGTTGTTCAACGCAGCGAGCTTCAGGCCACTCAAGGGACGGTCATAGCGTCGATCTTGATATAGAAGGCGGTGGATCCACGGGTTACGCGGCTTTCGTCACGGAAATTCGCTCTCTGGCATCAGGAGCCAGCAAACCGTGAGTGCACTCGAATTTTGATCCGTGGAGATAGTGACTAATGCTGCACAGGTACTACATCACAGGTATTCATCTCGCCAATTGAGAGTATACTCATCCCTGACTCTTCTGAGGTGCACCGCAGTGCCCGTTCCCGGATGCCAATCTCGGTAGCGCGATCGATCAAGTCGGATTTGATGCAATTTACGTCCAGTTTTGTAAGCAGAAGTATCTCTTCAGAGCTCTGGGCTTAATCTTCACCAGATAATAACGTGTGCGGCCTGCAAAACTATGACATCGTATCAGCAAGTTCATTTTTTGATTCATCAAGTATCTTGTCCACTGATGTCTCGAAAAGGATTGGAACTTTGGCGTCTGGTGAGTGCCCATTGCAAGGTTATTACTTTCCATGGTAATACTCCAACCAGGGACATATGGGCGCGGCAGACCAGCCCAAACCCAAATGTACGTGTGCTGTTGAATCCTCATTCTCGGATCCGATTTTGCTGACAATAATATTCACCAGGTGAAAATATACATTGGCGCCCCTGCTTCAAGCACCGCTGCCGGATCTGGTTATGTGTCCATCGGGAATCTCAACAACATCGCTGTTCAAATGAGGGAAAGTTTTCCTTCGTTCGGGGGAGTGATGCTATGGGACGCTTCCCAGGCGTATGGTGCGTCTGAGAGACGCTTTACCGTTTCACTGATTTATTTTGGGCATAGCCAACGATAGATATGATCTCGCGATTAAGCAGGCTTTGAGTGCCACAGGTTCCACTGGATTCACCTACCCGGCTTGTTCAGCCGCTGCGTATGTTTCGGGACAAGCATACACTGCTGGCGAACAGGTATCATACCAAGGTTATATCTGGGAGGTACATAATCTGAACCCTCGTGAAAGGACGATCCACTAAGATGCCACACAGGCAGCTTACTGGACCAATGCCGTACCCACTAGTGGTAGCTCCAATGGGTGGAGCGCAAGTACGCCTATCGATCGCTTGCGTTGAATTCACTCAGATCAGATTGCAGTCAGTGCTTGTGCGGGATCGTCGACAGCTCCGACAACCACCTCAGCCGGGGGTACGACCACGTCGACGAGTAGCGCTGCTACTCCGACAAGCACTTCCTCGACAGCGGGAACGACTACGTCGACGAGTAGTTCTCCTACTCCAACAACGACGGGCACGGTGACATGCAGTGGAGTGGCTGCTTGGCAGACAAATGTTGTATACACTGCTGGTGATGAGGTGACTTACGGGCGAGTGACATCATCTAATGTGTATTTGCCTGGGACTAACTATGTGCAGTGGGTATCTCTGGACCGCAAAGTGGTGGACGGAGAATGATACCCCGGGAGGTATGCAACTGCAATCCACGAGACTTTTACTCTGGGTTTGCCTTTATTTACATTTGTTTTTCAGGTGCCGCCGGTGATTGGACGAATGATGGCGCATGCTAGGCATCCTGCAACGTTGTATATGAACGACACGTAGGATGATTAATGGTTATTTACAAGGTTCATCTCGGTGAAAGGGAATGTGAGTAAAGTGTCTTGGACAAGGAAAGTTCCGCCAGCCACGAGTGCAACTTTACGAATTTAGTTTAGTGGCCCAGAGAGTCAGGGCTTTGTATTTGTACAGTACGGGATTTAGGCACTATTCTATTAACATTCCACTGCTGACGACAACAAAAAAACATTGGCGTCAGCGCGGTGCAACTCCATGTCCGTCCGGATCGGACAATCACCATGCTGTATACCAGACGGCGTCCTTGTGGTCCCCGGCCCCCAGTGTTATTGTATCTGTGTGGTTATCGAAAATATAATTGTGGAGCAAAACGGTAATAGTGCTCGGGGATGATAAGGCGGGGAGTGTCCAGTGCCGTGCTAGAGCTCGTTGGGTTGACAGGCCTAGCCAAGTCCGGCTTGTCAAGTTCCTTGAGCTTTGGAGGCGGAGGCCCCGGATCATAATCTGGATTGTGAGTCTGCCACCTTAGGGGAAATACCTGAGCTAGTGTAGACGACCACCAAAGGAGGCTGGGGGAGTTATGTCGGGTCTGGTGCATCATATACAACTGCCAATTGCATTGTTCATGTATCCTCAAAAGCCGCGGTCGAGGTTCGTCGGAAAACCAGCGGTATCTTTCCAACGAGGCAATCGACTTGGCCTCCTGACAAGTGCGTAGTGCGGCCTCTGCTGCCTCTGCCTCTGCGGATGGTGAGAGCGAAGACTCGGGAGCATCATCAGCGTAATTCATGAAACCTTGACTCTAGCCATCGATTAGTGCATTACTCCTTCTATATGGATAACTCCTCACTAACGTGCGGGATGTCCAGTGATGCTCTTCCCTGGAACCTGGCCCGATTAGTGCGATCAAAGCTCACTAGCGCTCACTGAGTCACTGCCCGACATTTGTGCCAGCGGGAATACTGATCCGGGATATAGTTTATCCAGGTGAGGTATTTTTCTTGCCGACCTGGTTGACCTCATGCTGGGAGGGAGCGTCCGACCACGCGATCAAACACATGACACGAAGTGGATGCCTTTCCATAAGGTAGTAGTTAGAGAAATTTAGAGGACGTCAGACGCTGCCAGATGTCGGACGACTAATTAGCAAGTCCGTTGATTTCTGTCAATGAAGATAACAACTTTCTAGAGCTACTATAGCAACTGGGATGCAGCACACCTGAAATGTTGTTCATGTACTCCCAGGATCACGATCACGAAGAATTCGAACTGCAAGGTATTCTTCCCGGAGTAGCAGTGGCTCATTCCCGAACCGCCCAAAGATATCAGATGCAGATGCGTATGCTTATCGCAGATTTAGAGATTTACAGCGCTGTCGTTCTGACGTGCGGTGGTATTAGCCTCCTACTTCACTCGTCGGCACGTCGGCACGTCAAAATTTACCGACGGATTTACAGACGAACGTCTCTAACTTGCTTGCAGAAAGGTATCTATGTCTGCTCTTTGGTCAGGTGGATATCGTGTGCACATGGTCTTGTGATGTTCGTACGAGCTACAGCGTGTCATTTCCACCGAGTTTTTGCCTGACCTGATTTACCCCTGCCAACGAAGCAGAGAAGGCGTCCCCGAGTCACGTCGGGCTAGGAATCCTCTGACTGCAGCCAAGATGTACGCTCACATGGTGGGTGTCCATCTCGAGTGTAAACGTTGCCCTTCGGAGGTATAAGAACTGAAAGGTCATGGCTGAGTTGCAGGAAAGACCCTCTCTTCACGGTTCGACATCATGGCATTCCTCCCCACCTTCACGGTCCTGGTGTCTGTATGCTTATACCTGGGCAAGGTCCTTGCATACGACAACTCTTATTATGACAATGTACGTCCACTGTCATGATTCACTTCTATAGCTTTTACCGACACTTTATCCAGGTCGCAGTGTGAGATTGAAATTTCATCCCCATCAACCATTTCCTGACATCTCAGCGTAGATATTGGGGTCAGAACTCTTATGGTGCAACCAGCAGCAACACTGCTAACTATCAACAACCGATATCATACTATTGCCAGGTGGGTTGCCCTCGCGAGGCTTGTGCCAAGGAACTCATTCTAGGTATCGAAGGACGATACCATAAATGCTCTGCCTGTTGCCTTTGTGTACGCGTTCTTCAGCACCGGCGGAATGCCCGTCCTGAATCTTGCGAACGTACGTGTCACAATGTCCCATCCGTAGCGTTATATTGACTGTTTAGCTAGACATGCAACCCGACAGACAATGCCACGTTTCCGGGAACCGATCTTGCCGATTGCTCTGCTTTGGCTGCAGACATCGAATACTGTCAATCTAAAGGCAAGATCGTAACCATTTCTCTAGGAGGTTATGGGGCCAGCGTCGGCTTCACCGATGATGCGGAGGCACAAACCTTCGCACATACTAGTGAGTATTTTTGCACCCTTATCTAGGCCTGGCTGAGGACACCACTTGTAGTTTGGAATTTGTTTTTGGGTGGGAGCAGTACCACACGACCCTTTGGTAATGCAGTATTGGACGGGTAAGTTGTTCAATGCAGCGAGTTTCCGGCCACTCAAGGGACGGTCGTAGTGTCGATCTTGATATAGAAGGCGGTGGATCCACGGGTTACGCGGCTTTCGTCACGGAAATTCGCTCTCTGGCATCAGGAGCCAGCAAACCGTGAGTGCACTCGAATTTTGATTCTTAAATAGTGACTAATGTTGCACAGGTACTACATCACAGGTATTCATCTCGCCAGCTGAGAGTATAC
>JBBPNO010000659.1:0-17376 GCA_038090915.1 Boletus eberwhitei
GCCTTCATCTGCTACAGGGGTGCTTTCAAACCCCTCATGATATACTTCAGATTATGTAATTCCCCTGCCACATTCCAAATGATAATGAATGACATCTTCCATGACATGCAAGCAATCGTAATTGTTTACATTCATGATATACTTATTTTCACAGACAATGACAAAGAAAAGCTTGACAAAATAGTACTTGAGGTACTAAAACAGTTACAGGAGAATGACCTCTTTATCAAACCAGAAAAGTGCTTGTTTAAAGTAAAAAAGGTGGACTTTCTTGGCATGGTAGTTTCCGAGAAAGGAATAGAAATGGAAAAGGAAAAGACGGATGTCATCCAGGCATGGCCCGTCCCCAAAAACATAAAAGGCATGTGAAGCTTCTTAGGCTTAGCAAACTTTCATCACCGATTCATTAAAGACTTTTCGATAAAGTTGTGTCCCTTGAACAACCTAACAAAAAAGGACAAAGCATGGTCATGGATGGAGAAAGAACAGATGGCATTTGATATGCTAAAGAAGGCTTTCATTATAGCACCTATACTTGCCTATCTAGACAATGACAAAATGTTTAGGCTTGAGTGTGATGCATCAGATTTTGCAACCAGTGCCATGCTATCTATACAAAAGAGAGATAAATGGCACCCTGTGGCATTTTCATCCCACAGTATGATGCCAGAACAACGTAATTATATGATCACTGACAAAGAGATACTAGCCATCATCCTGGCACTTGAACAATGGAGACACTACCTAGAAGGTACAAAGGACCAGTTTGAAATTTGGTCCAATCATGCAAATCTCCAGTATTTTATGAAATCGCAAGATTTAAACTGCCAACAAGCATATTGGGTGCAATACCTATTGCAATTTAATTATATATTAGTAAAGGAACCTGGCACACAAATGGGTAAAGCTGACACCCTCTCACATCGAGAAGATCATGCTATCAGGATAAAAGATGATAACAAAGAGGTTATAGTAATACCCATGTCATGTATTTGTTTTGCAAATGAAATAATAAACATAAAAGGAGAAGAAGAGAAGTTGATGGAAAGCGTCTGGAATGCACAAGCTAAATTAAAAGAAGGAGAGCCAAAGGGTTTAACCTTATCAGATGAAGGTCTTGTGATGATAGATAAAAAAATCTACATCCCAAACAAAAATGGACTTTGGCAACATATCCTTATTTTATACCACAACTCCACCTTAACCAGACATGGTGGCACAGAGAAGACTTTTGAGTTAATCTCATGCTACTATATGTGGGAAGATATGTGAATGGAGATTAAAGATTATTGTTCCCAATGCGAAAGATGCACTCAGATGAAACTAACAAATGTGGCACCAGCAGGCAAACTCGTACCTAATCCTATTCTGGAAGGTCCCTGGCAGGACATTTTTGTGGACTTCACAATGGATCTTCCCACATCAAACAACTGTAACACCATTCTTGTGGTAGTAGACCACTTTGGCAAAGAAGCCGTATTTATTCCTACAACAAAGACAATTACATTTCTCAGCATGGCAAAGTTATACTGTGATAATGTATAGAAAACACATGGACTCCCATGTTCTATTATATCAGACCATGGACCTCAATTCTTGGCACAAGTGATGAAAGATCTGGCAAAGATGCTTCAGATCAATCTCAAAATGTCTACCACTTTCCACCTGTAGACAGACAGACAAATAAGAAGGGTCAATTGGGATCTTCAGCAGTATCTCCAATTATTTACAGCAGAGAAACAGGACAGATGGTTAGACTGGCTTGCGCTGGCGCAATTTTCATATAACAACAAAACACACACTGCCATGGGCAAATCCTCATTTGAAGTCACTTGTTGTAATAAAACCAACATCCTCAATGATGATCTCCACAAGGCTCGGGTCTATCTCACAGGATACACGATTCCTGGCTCAATGGGTAGTAGAGTGTGTGGGTCTAGTCCGTTCAGTCACAGCCTACAATGGCCAGAGGCCAAGGCAATGACTATAGCAAAGAAACAAATGGATTCGACTGGGGTACCAGTCATCAAAGTGTCTACCTTTTATAAGTTACAGGAGTGAGCATGGACCAAGCTGTGCATGTGACTAATTACTATAGATGTATATATGTAAGAAGTGTTCATGAGAGTGAGAAGATGGAAATGAATGTGGGATTTGATGAAGTGTGAGAAAAGATGGAGATTAATAACATGAGGTATGTCACGTGATTTGATTCTAGACTTTGTCATGTGATTGATTATGTAATAGTTCTCACGATCACGTGTTGTGGTCATGTGATTTTATAAGTGAAGAAAGTAGACGAAAATGTTTGAAAATGTTCATATTATAACACTTGTTCATATGCTCCATGAATGGGTATAGAACCACTAGGAGGAAAGGCTCTGGCAGCCTCCACATTCTTCCATGTCTTTGCTCAAACAGTAAAGCAAGTTAAAGAAAATCTACAAAAGAAACAAAAACAAATGAAAGAACAGGTCAATAAAAAACGTTCTGAGGCCCCTATTTATAATGTAGGAGACAAGGTCTGGTTATCAATGGAAAACCTTAACCTTCGTGAAACACATCAATCATGTAAATTAACAGAAAGATGGCTGGGTCCATATCAAGTGGTGAAAATGATCAGAATGAATGTGGTTGAGCTAAAGCTCCCCTCTTCCATGAAAATTTATCCTGTCATAAATATTAGCCAAGTCAAACCTTATAAAGAATGGCTAACCAGACAACTGGTATATAAACCAGGACTGGTGTGGGTCACTGATGAAGGAAATGAAGAATTCAAGGTCGAATATATAGTAGATGCTCAATTAAAAGGGAACTGCTTGGAATTTCTGATTTACTGGAAAGGATACAGTAATGAAGATCAAACCTGGGAATCCAAAAAGAACCTCTTATCAGTGAAGGATGCCATAACAGACTTTTACAAAAGAAAACCACATGCACCCCAGAAGCTAAGAATGCTTTACAAGAATTTTGATTCTTTATTTAAACCTTACAAAATGTTTACAACACCTATCCCTATTTGGTCTTGCCTGGAATGCGAACCATAGGAGGGGGGTAGTATTACAATCCATTTCCTAGCATATTCTTTTTTGCATCACGTGACCATGTGAATGTCACATGACTCATCATGTGACTACTTACATCTTCTCATCACATGACACAGCCTAGACCATGACATTATAACACATGTATTTAATTACTCCTCATTCTAGAATATTCCACTTCTTATTTTAATTACAGTGTAGACTAGAACAATCCAAACCCATGATGTCACTGTGACATCATATACCCTATACCCTATGCACAGACCATTAGTAAACACCACCAAACATGTATTAGTAGTATATAAATCTAAATGCAAACGCCCCAAGAACTTCAATTAAGTTCTTGTTGGGTTTCCCCTTCATTCCCTTGTCTCTATTCTAAGCAAGCCTAGTGTTTGTGTGACCATGTCCTTTGTTAGGATTTGGGTCAGCAACAACAAGTAGTGAACCAACCGACCGGCACATTGGCAGTGCCAGGTATGTGTATACTACCATTTGTTAGTGTACCCCAGAATATCATATATATAACCCAGGATGCACACAAACAAGTTGGAGTCAGTCCAGAACCAGCCCAGAATAACATTCCAATACTCAGAATAAATACTACAGCCCAAGACAGCCTGAGACCCGAGCGATGCTCATACTTGAGCATATGACCCCTACTGACTGGACCTTCCAAATTTGAATGCCTGATCACATCACTCAGCCAAATGCGACATTACCTGTCACTTAGTCACACCCTAGCATATCACAGAGTCATATAATAAATAGAACATGTATTGACTCCATTCCTTCTGTAATTTCACATTCCCTGACCAATAGTAAGCAGTCTTTGTATCTAAATTTCCACGAAAGACATCATAATGCAATCCCAAAATTACTATTGATCAACAGTAACCCAAAATTGGCAGGACATGTCGAAAACATGCCTGTACATGATTTCGCTTAGCAGAGTGGAAAACTCAGCTGCTAGGGTACAATTCCCCATATATAGAGTGACCCCTTGGTAACTATCACCCAAGTCACTTTGCTTAATGATTCCTTGCTGGCAAATCACCCTGACACTAAGTCACATCTAAACCTTCTGTATATCCAACTTAGAATATCACCCAAGCACACCACTTCTGTGAAATCATTAAGTACCTTTGCCTATCCAAGCAAGTCCTTGGGGTGGATGCCCCCTTGCCCCCTCCTCCATCATTCAAGCCTGTAGACAATGGTATGGCCACACCCCCCTTCACCAATAACCACCGATCTACTACTGATCGCATCCAATACCCCATACTAGGAACTTGCCATGCCCTAGATGGCACCGATATGATCCTACTCAATATCTTGCCCCCCCATCCGCGTTGGTTGGCAGCAAGACTGTGTAGGCATGTACTCCTCCCACACCTCATTCATGTGATTAATAGGAGACACAACCATGTAGGACCTGATTCAGCCCATTACATACCATATAATGGGAGGTGCCCTATGTCCATCCCCCTCCTACTATCTGCTATGAAACTTTCATACCCCTTCCTTATACTCCTTTTTTTCTAAACTGTATTATGCATATTTGAGAGCAAATATATTACTAGAACACCAACAGAGACAATGGGTAAAAACATGTGGTGAGTCTAAGTAAAAAAATCATTCTATTCCCTGCAAATATAAATAAAGGAGTTTGAAGCAACATACAAATGTGCAACTCAAGTACACAAGCATACCCTTGTGGATAATGAGTGCAACCACATTAAACTAACAGTCCATACAACCACATGAGCACAACCCTCATTAAACTAAGTACCAACCATCCTACATGACTGTCAGAGCACAAACTCATTAAACTAACACTAACTAGACTAACTATAGTCAAATTAGTGTATCTGAATGTATCTGAATATCTGAATCAATTCATTCCATTCCCTGAAAAACAACACTGATCCAGGAAAAGCTATAAGTGAGAACTCTATGACTGTTTATGAGACACAACCCCTAGTCTGAAACTGGACATGGATGCAATGTCATCAACTATCCTTATGTTTACATACACTGATGAAACACCAACCCAACCAATGAATGTGATAATTGAAGTGACCCTTTAGATAGGAAGTTGCACTGCCAAATTATATAGCTGAGTGCAACCCTCATTAAACTAACCAATATTTGAAAACTAGCAGAAGCCTGTTATAATATGAATATTTTCAAACTTTTCTACGCTTCATTCCTTTACTTATAAAATCACATGACCACAACACGTGATCGTGAGAACACTTATGTAATCAGTCACATGACAAAGTCTAGAACCAAATCACGTGACCACCTCATGTTATTAATCTCCGTTCTTTCTCACACTTCATCATTTCACACGTTCATTACTGTCTTCATATTCTCACAGACACTTCTCTCATTTACCTTACTATAGTAATTAGTCACACGCACTGCTTGGTCCGTGCGCCATCTTGTAACTTATAAAAGGTAGATACTTCAACGACTGGTACTCCAGTCGAATCCACTTTGTTCCTGGGCTATAGTCATTGCTCTGGTCTCTGACCACCGTAGGCTGCCTCTGAACGGATAAGACCCCCCTCATCATTCACATCTTGAGCCAGTTGTCGTGTACGCTGCGAGGTAGAACCGAGCCTTGTGGATTTCTTCGTTGAGGACGATTGAGATCATAACAAAGCCTGGACTATTCCCACATCCACATTGGAACACATATCCTTGGCATCAGACAGAGTACTGACTAAGCCCACATAGGATTCTGTTTCCAGATTTACAGCCAATATATGCTTGCAGGCTGGCTGCAAAGTCTTCATTGAGATTGCATGCCCAGGAGCAACCATCAACTATTATAAGTCTATAGCTATTAACCTAGGCATTTCCAGTGAGAACTATAAGTCCATATACAGGTATAGCTACTAGCACCACCATTATCAACCAACACATGCTATCCCACAACAAGATCACACAAACACAAATTATTACAAGTAGCCTCTAATAGATCTACAGATTATATAAGCCTGCTACCAAATGCAGCACCACCAGATGAAGCAACCATCAGTTACCATGACAATCACTAGTCACTACCCATCACATACTAGTAGTGCATATTACAACCTAGATCCACAGATTATAGGAAAACTCACACAGTCTGATGAGCACTCTAGTGTAGAAATATATGGAGCATACAAACGGATTGATAAGAAGACCAAACCCATCTCAAAAGCTATACCACCAGAATTTAAGGTAACCTGTACAATATCTTATAACCCACTTACCACACTTGTACACCTTGACGTACACTTTGCTGACTCTAAACCCACTGATAAGTTTACTCAGGAACCTATTGACAAGATCATGGATAATATAACCAACCATGAATTCTTGACACCTGATGAACAGAAGCTATTCCTATATGTACTCATAAAAAATGAGACAGCCATTGCATTTGCCAATGAAGAACGAGGAACCCTTAAAGAGATTTACTTTAGTCCCTATAAAATTCCTCACATACACCATGAACCATGGCAATAGAGAAATATTCCAATCCCATCTGGACTCAGGGAGAAAGTAATTGAGTTATTGAAACTCAAAATTGAGGCAGGAGTATATGAACCTTGCCAATTATCTCTGCCCTCTTAGGACAAGACCCACCATCCTCAGAAGAAGAAGAAGCCATACCAATACATGCTTCCAATTCCTCAGACACATCTTCCTCCAGAAGAATCAGATCATCTCGAGATCAACAAGACTATTACAATCCAGACCCTCAAGACCGTTCATTCCCCCTTCCATCTCAAATGCTAGGTTCACCTGGTGGTCTCTGCTCTCAATTCATGACCCCATTAGAAGATCCCACCCCTTTGCCAAACTTAGGACTGGAACCAATTAACATAGATCCACCAGAAGACCTAGATCTATTTGCAGATCATCCAGACTGTCCAAAAAGTAATGAGGATGAAATGGTTGAATATAAAGCAGCACTGCCAGAAGAATGGACCAGAGACAATGAGGATGCCAAGAGATGGCTCTTGGCAACGGAGGAGTACTTCGCCCACCATGACAACATGCCAGTAAAGATAAGGAAGCACACACTCCTGAATAGGATGTCAAAAGGGAAAGAAAAGGGATTCTTGGAAGCTTGGCTCACCAAGCTAGTGGATGACACAGTTCCTGACTCAGAGAAAATATATGAGAAGATAAAGCAAGCCTTTGCTGTTTCCTTCTGTCCATACAACAATGCTGACAATGCTCATGTAAAACTCGCCAGCTTTGAACAAAGAAACCTTGGAGGAAGCTTCAACAAATTTGTATCCCAATTCTCCCTACTGACCATCAGGTCAGAAGTACAAGACAAGAAAGCCCTCCTAGAATGGTTCCTGTGAGAAGTTGATGACAAAATCGCTGAGCAACTCACTCAATCAGACAGGCTCACCAAATCCAATATGACAATGGAAGATGTCTATACCAAAGCTGCTGCCATCAACACCAGCTATGCTAGGATCAAAGCAATGAAGCGAGGACCCAAATCCACATATGAAGGAGGAGGAGGAAGACACAAAGATCTGAATGCAATGGATGTAGATTGGATTACACACACTTTCACTGAACAAGCCAAGAAGATGAGAGAGCAAAGATGTTTTATCTGCAATGAGAAAGGATGTTCAACAAACAAACACCCTGGGTAGTGACCCACAAGAAGACCAGTGGCACAAACTAGGGCCATTACCACATCCCCCATCCTACAACAACAGGACTCACTTGACCAATACCTTGCTGAGGTGTCCAGGAGTAGTAGCTGAGACACAGTTCTCAGAATGCTCAAGGCAGCCTTTGACACAGGGCTTGATGAGTGAGGACTTCCATTGGAGGAGACATATGAAGATATCGCAGAAAAATGAAAGGAGTCCATGAATGTCCTCTTATTAGACCAGGATTCCACAGCACCCATTAATCTATTTAGGCCCCTGAAGACACATTTTTAAAGGAAGAGGGTGGACCAATGTCACTTCCCTCCTGTATGATAGCCCCTGTATTTATTTCTGGATCAAAGAGTAATTCTATTTGCATTTCTCTCTCAATCTGGAAACAGGACAGCCAAATCATTGGAACAAATGCTCTCATCAATAGCAGGGAAACCAGATGCTTTATCTCAAGAAAAGGGGTACAAGACATGGGGCTACCAGTGTATAAGCTCAATCAACCAATACAAGCCTGGAATGTGGATGGAACCCAGAACCAATCAGGGACTATCAAATAGAAAACCAACATTGTATTGGACTATGAAGGAGTGTGAGAGTAATGGAACCTCTTCATCCTCAACTGCCACAAAGACGAAGTCATTTTGGGACTTCCATAGCTTAGGGCAGTCAACCCTGATATAGATTGGAAAAACGGACAGATAATGATTATGCCATCATTTTACAGGTTCACACACAGGAATCCTCTGGGAACCTTGGAAAAATGATACCTACTAAGGTATCTGGGACATGACAAAGCTGAGTATGTGAAAGACAGACTCTACGAAAGCTTTCACCACTGGACACCCAAACAATGGGCAAAGTTCTTCAATGCACATGGGGATGTGCCAGAGTTCATTGTAAGAAGAGCAACTCTATCCATGGCAATCGCCCAACAGGCACAGAAGAAAGTAGTGGCCCTACCTCTGGCCTTTAAAGAATACAAGAATATCTTCACTAAGAAGACCACAACAAAACTACCACCATCCAGACCATATAATCATACCATCAACCTGGAAGACATGTTCTCGCCAAAACAGGCTAGAGCCTATCCGCTAAACCCTGAAGAACAAAAAGCTTGTCGAGATTTCATCAATGAACATCTCAAAACTGGGAATATATCTCCCTCAAAATCTCCTCAAGCAGCCCTCTTCTTCTTTGTCCAGAAGAAGGATGGAAAGTTGAGACCCTGCCAAACTACCAGTATCTAAATGAGTACACAATCAGGAATGCATACCCCCTCCCCCTTATTTCCGACCTCATCAATAAATTGAAGGAATCATTCATCTTCACTAAATTCGACGTCAGGTGGAGATATAACAACATGCTCATTAAACCAGAAGATCAATGGAAAGCAGTATTTCTCACCCCATTTGGGCTCTATGAACCTAACATTATGTTCTTCAAAATGTGCAACTTGCTGGCGACATTTCAAGCATTCATGAATGATCTCTTTGGAGACTATCACTGAAAGATGGTTAGTAATCTACATGGACAACCTGATGATCCACTCCTCAGATCAAGCAACCCATGATGAAAGGACAAGGAAGGTCCTAGAACACTTCTGCAAGCATGAAATATACCTCAAACTCAAGAAATGCACCTTCTTGGCCAAGAAAGTTGAATATCTGGGAATGATTGTTGGGAAGAACGGGGTCCAGATGGACCCAGTCAAACTTAAGGCTATTCAATAATGGCATCACCCTGGAAATGTGAAGGACATACAGTCCTTCCTAGGCTTCTGCAACTTCTATCAGAAATTCATCCCCTCCTTCTCAGACATCGCATGACTCCTGCTTGATTTAACCAAGCAGAAAACAGTGTGGCACTGGGATGAACCACAAGAAAAAGCATTCCAAAGCCTACAACAGGCCTTCACAAGAAAACCAGTGCTAGCCTTTTCCGACACCAACAAACCATTCACCCTCATGATCAATGCCTCCTTAACCACCTCAGGAGCAGTACTCATGCAAACCAATGACAATGGAGATATGCAACCATGTGGCTATCTCTCACAAACTTTCTCTCTGGCTGAGAGAAACTATGACATATATGACAGGGAGCTACTGGCTATCATATAGGAGTTGGAGGAATGGTGACAATATCTTCTTGGGTCACCCCATCCTGTAACTATACTAATAGATCACAAAAACCTCACCTATTTTAAAGAACCTTGAAAGCTGTCATGATAACAGGCCAGATGGCTCCTGTTCCTCCAGGACTTCGACATAATGTACCACACATTACCCAGAAGCAAAATGGCACTGGCCAATGCTCTATCTCATCAAGATAAGGTCGACACCTCCAGAGACAATGAAATCCTACCAATCAAAGCCTTTGACCACCAAGTACACCAAATCGACATGGCACTGGCAAAGAAAATTGGAGAATCCTCTGCAGAGGACCCCCTCATCCTCTCCACTCTCCAAAGTATTGAAAAGGACCAACCACTTTTCACCCACTCAAATGCAACTGACTGGACCTTTGATGATGGACTTTTATATTTCAAAGGACAGCTATACATCCCTGGACCTGCTTGACAAGCCTTTGCCCTTGCTGCCCACAATTCTGCCAAAAAAGAACATGGTGGCCACCTATGCACCATTGCCCTCCTCTTCAAAAATTATTGGTGGCCAGGCCTGTCTACTTTCATCCACAAATTCATTGCTGGCTGTACAACATGCCAAGCCAACAAAGTCCAAACTGTCATATCCCGTATAATTTGACAAGTCCAACTCCGGACTTCCAACCACAACTCTGGCATGTTCTCCCTTGGAACATGCCTCTATGCTTTCGGACTCGTATGTAGTAGTTTCACTTCCTCATCCAGTACCTGTCTCACATAGGGACATGTCTGTCACACCTAGGAGTATTACTCTGGCAATGCACCAACTCCGCCACAGTGCCTTCATACCTAGTCTCATCATATCAGCTATTAATACCTTCAACTCAACCGTATATAAATCCTGGATACTACTCCTGTAGAATCAGTTCAAATATCAACTTTGAACACCACTCCTGATCTCCATTGCAATGAGTCTTGATGACTCACTCCGATCTCTGTTTGACTGATGTTTGACCATGCTGAGTCATAATTCTTGCCCCTTCAACATTGTTGTAAATCCAGAACATGGACTCAAGCAAGGGCACACCACATATGGTGAAGCCAAGTCCCAACCCCCTCAGCCAACTCCGGTACTTTGGAGTTCCCTTGGAGTTACATTCTTAACAGTATATTTGAACCCCCACTTGCAACAAGTCCCTCACATATGGCTACATGCACCACTAGATCCCAGACCCGTGCCATGCATGCAAACCCTCCATCCCCATGTTTCAACCTGTTAAGCATGTTCGGTAATGGTTGGCAAGGCCCAGACCTTGTAGACCAATTCCAAAGTTTTTCTGCTCAATGAAACCCAACCTCCGCTTCACAAGCAAGACCGCTCCCGGAGTCCCCTACTCTAGGAGCACACATCGTCAAACTCCCAACCGATGATGATACTACTGCTTTACCTCTCGCAAGCCAGTACTCTAGTCAAAGAGCACCCACTGTCCTCCTTCCAGATGACAGCAACATCCCCAACATCCCCAGAGATGACCCGTCTGATGATGATCCCGACTTTCCCAATAACAATGAACCATCAGACCCTAATAGTGAGCATGTCCTGCAAGACACCCTCACACTGCTTGCCGATGCCATCAAAGGCCTTGCTCACTCCACGTGTCATCCCTCTAACAATACACCATGTGCTAAAGTCTGAGAACCAGACCAGTTTGATGGGACGTAACCCCGCAAACTCTGGGTTTTCCTGGTGCAGTGCAAACTCAACTTTCAAGACTGCCCGAAGGCTTTTAGGACGGACCATGCCAAAGTTACCTTTGTGCAGTCCTACCTAAAGGAAATGGCACTGGAATGGTTCAAACCGGACCTTCTCCAGATGGAAGACCCTGCATTCTGTCCCCTCTGGATGGATGATTTCAAGAAGTTCATTCTTGAACTCCAGACCAACTTTGGTCTGCATGACCCCATTGGAGATGCAGAGCACCAGCTCAACCACTTATTGATGAAGGATAGTCAACATATCAACAAGTATGTGGTGGAGTTCAATAGGATTGCTTCACAGGTCTGCAGTTACAGAGAAGGTGCCCTCCGGCACCACTTCTACAACAGTCTGCCAGACTGCATCAACAATGAAATCTCGTGTGTTGGGAAACCCCTGATGCTCTCCGAACTCCAAAGTCTAGCACATGTGATTAATGCATGCTATTGGGAGTGGAAGTCTGAGATTAGCAGGCAGATAAAGACTCCCAACCCATCCTCCGCCCCCAAGACCAAGAAATTGTCCATTCCTGCTGCATCATCCTTTCCTCACACCTCCAGTAGCTCCAAGGACTCCAAGGAGTCCAAAGGCAAAGGAGCTGCCACCTCTACTCATCCAAAACTGGACTTGTTGTCCAAATTAGGGAAAGATGGTAAGCTCATCTAGGAAGAGCGAAAGCGCAGGTTTGACAACAAGCTTTGCATGTTTTGTGGCCAAGCTGGTCACATGGCAAAGGATTGTTCAAAGTTGGCCTCCAGCGCATCCAAGGGTCATGCCGCAACCACAACTCCGGAAACCAAACCGGAGGTCTCCACCTCAGAGGCAAAAAAATAGTCCTTGACCTCCACAACTCCACACAGATTGGAGATTGCGTTGAACCCACTTGTGCAGCTAAGGAGATCCACCTCAATGTGTCCACTCTTTCCAACCTCAAATCCCTCATGCACTCCGTCTTCTTAGTCTCCTACACCATTCTGCCCTTCTCCATGCTTGTAGACTCAGGCTCCTCCAATTATTTCATAGATACAACTTTTATTAATAAAAATGAACTTTCTACCTATCCCGTGCCCCACTCCAGCTCCATCTCTTTGATGGCACCACCAACAGTATGATCACCCAAGCCACCAATCTCCCAGTCCACTTCACAACCGGTGACATCACTCCAACAACCTTCTACATCACTCCGCTGGACTCCACCTGCTCTCTTGTTCTAGAACACAACTGGCTCACCTGCCACAATCTGTTGATTGATTGGGTTACAAGCAGTATCACATTCCGTTCACCTGAGCAGCACTTGCCAGCAAACCCGAGCTCCCCTCCACAGCCTCCAGAACCCCTTTCTCCAGCTGACATCACACCTGATCCATCATGTTTCTTCAACCATGTGGCCCCACTCATCGTGCTTGTTAGTGCTCCAGCTTTCATACTAGCCTGTCGCCTTGAGAGTTCCATATAGTTCAGCTTACAACTCCATCCCCAGGAGAGCAATCTCTGCTCTGCTTCCATCTCTCCTCCCGAATCAGTTGACCTCACCAGTGTCCCTCCGGAGTATCATGATTTCTCCAATGTTTTTAGTAAGAGCAAAGCCTCCTTGCTCACTCCCCATCAGGAACATGACCTGAAGATCAACCTGGAGGAAGGAGCCTCTCCTCCCTTGGGTGCAACCTATTCCCTTTCCACCTCTGAACTTGGCTTCCTTTGTGCTTTCCTCGACAAGCACTTAGCTATGGGCTTCATCCACCCCTCCTCTTTTGCCCACACCGCCCCAGTCCTCTTTGTCTGCAAGAAGAACAGTTTGCTCTGCCTCTGCGTTGACTTCAGAGGGCTCAATAAAATCACAAAGAAAGACTGCTACCCACTCCCCTGCATCTCTGACCTCCTAGATGCTCCAAGCCATGCCAAAATATACACCAAGATCAATCTCCAGCATGCCTATCACTTGTCCACATTGCTGACAGTGATGAATGGAAGATGTCCTTTTGGACACGCTATGGCTTTTATAAGTGGCTGATAATGCCATTTGGCCTTACCAATGCCCCTGCAGCTTTCCAACGATTCGTAAATACCGTCTTTGCAGATCTCCTCAATGTTAGTGTTATAGTCTACCTCAATGACATCCTCATCTTCTCTGTGAACCCCACCTCTCACATGAAACATGGCCTTTATGCAAAACCTAACAAATGTGAATGGTCCTCCGACTCCACTAAGTACCTCAGCTATATCATTACTCCTTCCAGCCTCACGATGTCTTCAGACAAAGTTCAGGCTGTGCAAGATTGGCCCGAACCTCAGAAAGTCAAGGATATCCAATCCTTCCTCAGGTTTGCCAACTTCTACTGGTGTTTTATTGCCAATTACTCTGACATCATCATTCCTTTGACCTGTTTGACATGCAAAGGTATTCCTTGGGTCTTCAAGGATGACTGTCAATCTGCCTTCCTTTTGCTAAAGAAAGCCTTCACCACTCCCATCCTTACCCATTGGACTCCTGATGCTCCAATGATCATAGAAACTGACACCTCTGACTATGCTATCACTGGAATCCTCTCCATCTGTTGTCCAGATAATGAGATCCGGCCAGTCGCTTTCTTTTCACGGATGCTCTCTGCTCTGGAGCTCAACTACAATACACATGATAAGGAACTTCTCGCCATCCATAAGTCCTTTTGGACCTGGTGACATTATCTTGAAGGCTCTGGCACTCCAATTGATGTTGTTACCGACCACAAGAACTTGGAGTACTTTGCTACCTCGAAACTCCTGACCTGCCAGCAAGCCCAGTGGTCAGAGTTCCTTTTCCAATTCCACATGATTGTCCACTTTCGCCCTGGACAGCTTGGCACGAAACCTGATGCCCTCACTAGATGCTGGGACATCTATCCCAAAGAGGGAGATAAGGACTATGCTCACATCAATCCACACAATTTCTGCTCCATCTTTACACAGGAACAGCTTGCTTCTTCCCTCCACGCTACCTATCTTGTAGCTCCAGTATTTTGGACTAGCACTCTTTTTGATTTAGAGCAACTCCATAGTGACATCCTATCCACACTCCCCTCTGACCCATTGGCCAAACTACACATGTCCTCCCCTGAATCAGACTCATGTTGGTCTGTTGACGAAGATGGGTTCCTTTGTCTCGACAAAAGCATCTACGTCCCAGATACAAATGACCTCCAACTCCAAGTCCTCCATTATAAACATGACCATTCCCTCTCCAGACATTTCAGCCAGAACTGGACATTGGAACTTGTATGCCGCAAATACACCTGGCCAAGGATAAGGACATTCATCAAAGAGTACATCCCCTCCTGCACCACCTGTGCCCATGCGAAGGTTCCAAGACATCAATCCTACAGGTTGTTAAAATAACTCCCCATCCCTGAAAAGCCATGGAACTCCATCTCTATGAATTTCATTGAGCAACTCCCCTCGTCCTCTGGATTTACCGCTATCCTCGTTATAGTAGATCAACTCTCCAAACAATGCATCTTCATCCCAACTTACGATACAGTAACTTCCTTGGACTTGGCAAAACTCTTCCTACTCCATGTCTTTTCTAAGCACAGAGTTCCCTCCCACATCACCTCCGATCAAGGTTTGGAGTTCGTCTCCCATTTCTTTCACTCGCTTGGAAAAGCCCTTGATATCTGCCTCCACTTCACCTCTGGTTATCACCTCAAAGGAGATGGCCAGACAGAATGAATGAACCAGACCCTTGAACAGTACCTCTGCGTTTATTGCAACTACCAGCAAGATAACTGGTCCAAACTCCTGCCATTAGCAGAGTTCGCATACAACAATGCTCTAAGTGCTACTACTGGAGTCTTCCCGTTCTTCACCAACAAGGATTATCATCCCAATGTTATGGTACACCCTGAGCATGACCTCACCTCCACAAAGGCTTGCAAATACTCCGTCAACCTCGATTCCCTCCATAAGTACCTCTGTGAAAAGATGGCTGCTGCCCAAAAGCATTATCAAGGACCTGCGGATGCCAGATGATCTCCAGTGCTGGACTTCAAAGTTGGTGATCCAGTCTTCATAAAAGCAAAGTACTTCCACTCTACTAGACCTTCTAAAAAACTCTCCAAGAAGAACCTAGGTCCTTACCCAATCATCACTCAGGCAGGCTCCCACTCCTTTACCCTCCAACTCCCCAAGTCAATAAAGTCCGTTCACCTGGTCTTTCATGTCTCACAACTAGAACCTTCCATACCCAACACTATACCTAATTGGGTACAATCTCCACCACCTCTGGTCAAAGTGGATGGAGAACCAGAGTATGAAGTTTCAGAGATCCTCAACTCCAAGATAGATTGATGTTGCCAGAACTGCAAACTCCTCTATCTCGTCTGGTGGTCAGGATACGAAGGAATAGGCAAAGAGACCTCATGGCTTCCAGCCACCAAACTTGGCCATGCTCCCAAACTTGTCTGTGACTATCACACTTGCTATCTGGACAGGCCTGGACCTCACTCTGCATGACCAAATACAAATTCTATTGAACGAAGAAAAAAAACAAGTACACTACTATACTTCTTCTTCCTCTTCCTCTCCATCTTCCTCCTCTTCTTCTTCCTCTATCTCCTCCGTGGCCAACCCCACCAACTCTGACTCCACCTCCTTCTCCTCCTCTTCTCCTACCTCCACCTCCAACTTCTCGCTCCCGTACACCACCTCCACCTTCAACTCCACCAGGCACTCCAACAGGGCATTCTGCCAGTTGAGCCACCTGTGCTGCGACTTCAGGGCGTTCTGGATCTCCTAAAGGATCTCCAAGAGCCCTGCCATCACTCCCAGCCCTACCTTGTCCCCTTCTACCCTCCTCTGCTTCCTCTGCCTCTCTGGCTGCTCCTCCCTAGGGCACTCACACTTCACCTTCACATTGCGGCATTTGATGCATGACTTGGACTTTCCGGGGCCAAGTATGTACTCAAGGCCCTGGTGTTCACAGTGGTTGCACTGCTGCTCTGCTGACACCCACTTCTTTTCCTGCTTGATGCTCTGTCACACCCTGATCTCCTCCACCTATTCCCTATTAGCTCCTACCTACTCCAGTGAACTGCCACACTCACCCTTCTGACAGCCTCCTCCTCCTCGGCCTTCTGACGCACCCCCTTTTTCTCCTCACACACCTGCCTCCTTACATGCCCTCCTCTCTGCTTCCTCCTTCCAGGCCCATGCTCTCCTCTGTCGTTCGTTGTACTTGGCAGTGCTTACCATCTTCTCATCGTCCTCGGTCTCCATGAGGCGTTCATCAGACCAGTCTTGAATGTTGCCGAGGCTGGACATGGTGGTGGTCGAGGGTTAAGGAGATGCAGAATTGACCGAATACACCTTTGGCCTTTAATACCTTTTTCATTTTTGAACTCCAACTATCTCCACTCTGCATTGTCTCTTGCCTAGGCCTTCAGGGATTCAGGCCTAAGAGGGGGATACTGTCATATCCCATATAATTCGACAAGTCCAACTCTG
Source organism: Boletus eberwhitei (assembly GCA_038090915.1). NCBI lineage: Eukaryota > Fungi > Basidiomycota > Agaricomycetes > Boletales > Boletaceae > Boletus > Boletus eberwhitei. The sequence goes on from JBBPNO010000659.1 coordinate 17,071, forward strand.
GACTTCTGACCACAACTCTGGCGCATCCTCCCTCAGAATGTGCCTCTATACTTTCGGACTCATATGTAATAGTTTCACTTCCTCATCCAGTACCTGTCTCACATAGGGACATGTTACTCTGGTGACATACCAACTCCGCCATAGTGCCTTCATACCTAGTCTTGTCATATCAGCTATTAATATCTTCAACTCGACCGTATATAAACCCTTGATACTACTCCTGTAGAATCAGTTCAAATATCAACTCTGAACACCACTCCTGATCCCCATTGCAACAAGTTTTGATGACTCACTCTGATCTCTATT
>JBBPNO010000660.1:0-17337 GCA_038090915.1 Boletus eberwhitei
AATTCTAACCTTGTTGGTGGGACCAACTTGGGGCGGGTCCAGTAGAATGACAATTTGATTTTCGTCGTGGGACGTAGGGGACACTGGCAAAGTCTATGTCCCGGGATATGGTAGGTGTGCTGTCACCTGGACAGCTTGGGGGCCCGGGGCTTGTCGACAACGAGCGAAGCGCCCGAGTGTGTGAGGAACGACAATCTCGCGTTCACAGCAGTGCTCTGGTTGTCATGTCCTATAGTAATGTAATATTGTTTGATTGCTCCTGCTTCAAAAAACACTGACTTGGCAGGTCAAAAAAAAAAAAAACCATGTCGCCAATCCAAATGTATTATATGTCTTGCATTTTCACGAACTTCCCGCACGTTGAATGAACGAGAAACGGGCTTGGAATGGAATGTCATCGCACCTCGACAGGCTCTCTGAAAACAGCAGTGGCTTGCAGCACGTGTCCCAAAGCAAAGGTTGCTTCTTCATACCACGACACTTCTACAATTTCGGATGATGACTGGTGAACGGTAACAACTTTTCTACCCTTCCACCATTGGGGTCGTCGAGAAGGCATTGACTGGGAGGCCTCTGAATCAGGGATGGGAGGACCTTGGGGTTCTCCCACAAAAGATTTGACTACGTGTGAAACGCACCAGGTCGAAGGGAAGAACAGCGCTTATCAGCAACATGATCATCAGGTTTTTTCGGGAGACTGGAAGTCCGCAAGGCCGGGGGAGAACATGGTGCCGATTACGTATGCCGAGAGGAGAATGATGTGTTGGCCGGACCTTCGGCGTAGCATTGCACGCTGAACGAGTGGTGTGGGTCGTTATCTATGAATGTCGCATCTACATCACCACCGGTGTGAAAGCGGATATGAATGTCCCAGTTCAACGCAATTATCGCCGAGCGGCGGGTGTATGGGACCGGTCGAGTGGTGTGCTCCGCGAAGGGTGGCAATAGCTTGAACGCTTTGTTGATGATCAGCACTCATCCAGTGATCATGCACATGGATGCTCTAAGGGAACGAGCTCATCAACATCCGTAGGACATTGGCTGTCACTCTGAAGTGGTTGAATCGAGTCTGGTGCAGTTCGTGGAATCGTGGGCAGCTCGAGCCCTACGTCAACGATGCTTTCCACGGCGGCGAGATCGCACATGTATAAGCTGAAGGATCTGGAAATTGCATCCTCCCTCGCCCACGACGGGAATGCCCGGAGAAAGGTTTCGGGTGCCTGTGGGTTCCTGACATGGTCGCACATTATGTTTCTGTGATAGGCAACGGACTCGGGGGTCTGTTCGAGAGGCGGATCGACGAGGATGACTTGTACTGACCGAGTGGACTTTAAAAGGGGCATCAGGACAGAAACAACGACGCCCCCGAGCGAGTGTCCGACGACGATGTAATAAGGGTGATCGTTGCCTCCAGCAGCTGTGGAAAGGGGCCAGAGCACTTCTGCCAACGCGGCGACGGTGTAATCCGAACCACGCCTGGCATTTCCATGCCCGAGCAAATCGGGGGCCGTAACGAAATATCCTGTGTCGGATAGGAATGTATCAAGGCGTGCTCTTTCACCACTTGATGTAGAACTTGCCTCGGGATGCAAACGCCTGCGCGATGCGATACCACGATTGGGCTGAACCTGTGAGACCGTGTATCAAGAGCACATGCTTGGTGGCAGTTGGGTCACCCCAGGTTAAGGCAGACAACGTAGTCATGACTCTCGTGGGATTTATGAGACTCTGTGTCATGGTGTACACGGGAAGAGACTGGCGGGTACGGATCTAACATTACCTTTCGTAGAGGAGATACTTCTAGACAACCAACCCATGAAACGTATTCGGGGTATTTTCTATCCAATTCTTCCGTGTCTCAGATGGCCTGAAGGTAGAGGAGACATTCAGGGTAGTGTGACGTTGCGAGCTGTGCCTCGCGTCCTACCTCCCAGTGGTAACCCGGTGTCAATGGTAATCCGAACCCACCGAAACACTCAGAATTAAGTTTTCTACACCGTGTCTCGGAGTATATGGACTCAAATCATCACTAGGCCAGTGTCGACTTCCCACCTCTCTACGAATCCGGCAACGCTTGCATGGACTTACAACTTGAAAGGTTTCCACGTGACATTCACGTGATGCCAATTCAGCGCGTTCTGTGACACGTAGCCACTGCGCCTGTCCATAACAAACACTGTGTGGCATGGCAGAACCAGAGAATGTGGAACAAGACGTCTTCACGGAATCACCTCCCATCGTCGACATCGAGGTGTTGGAGGCAGCGAAAGAGAACATCCAGCCACTGGCGTCGGGGCGGCGTGTTACCACCTTGTCCGCCATTCTGACGACCCCACTTGCCCAACGCGATGCACACCTCAATTCGGCGCGTAAAAGACATCGACTGAATGTCGAAATCGCGCTGCAAGACGAGGATGACGATCCCCTCGAGGCGTACGTCCGATTTGTCAATTGGACGGTCGAGAACTATCCCCAGGGACAGAGTGCTGAGTCCGGTCTCCTTGAACTATTGGAGGAGGCGACAAGAGTGCTTAAGGATGATCGTGGCGGCATATGGAGAGGGGAGCTCAAGTACCTCAAACTCTGGCTATTGTACGCGAGCTTCGTCGAGAAGCAGACGATGATCTACAGGTTCTTGCTTGCGAATGACATCGGGACGAATCATGCCATTTTGTATGAAGAGTACGCAGCGACACTGGAGCGGTACGGACGGTAGGTTGCGTTCTTGGTCTCGGGCGGTATTCGTTGGGTAACACATGGACTTCTTCTACATTCAGGAAGAGTGATGCCGACTCGGTGTTCTTGCTCGGGATTGCTCGGCTGGCCCAACCGATCGATCATTTGCAGAGCAAACATACAGAGTTTCAGAAACGGATGATGTCTAGCATCGCAATGCCACCTCCCCCTGTACCAGAACCATCGACCAGACGTACAGCATTGGGCGTAACGGCGTCGTCATCCTCTGGGCCCCTTTGGCGGGGTTATGCATCATCATCGTCACAAAGTGACGTTTTCGGGTCGGGGCCGAGAACAGCCTCGAATTCCCGTCTTCAAATCTTTGTCGACCCAACGGGCTCGGAGCTCCAAGAGGAGTCGCGCATGTCGTATCCAGATATCGGCACACGTAAATCGCGGGTCAAGGAGAACGTGCCTGAAGTACAGAAAGCTGCCGGGACAACACTGAAGAACGCGGGACGCGCACGCCGCGTAGCCTCTGGTTCGAGTTCACTTGTCACCAGCACGGGGAGTACTTCCAAGATTGTCCCCTACAGGGACCCCGGTCCGGCAGAGTTTGCGGAAGAAGAATCAATGCCGGCTCCTCTTACGGCAAAGCTGCCGCCAAAGACGCCTGCTAGAATCGCCACCGTGGTACCGTTCCGGGACCCAGACTGCCCGAACGGTGGGGTTCCCTGTACTCCGAGATTCACACCGTTCCGTGATGAGGTGAGGCTCTATGTCCTTCGTACAATGTGGAGGCGCTTTCTCAACACGGCCATCGGCTTTTGATTTGCGATCGCGTATGAATCGATTAGCCTGAAACTCCTAGCACGTCGATGGGATTGGCTACACCCGAAACTGTCATGAAGCCGAAAGTCGCAGGCAAGGGGACTGCTGTGTTGTCCGAAGCCGAAGCTTTACGGAAGGATCCCCTGAAAAATTATTCCGCAGACGAATGTCATCTGGTGGATGACTGAACAATGCTGTGTGAATGTGGATGATGCGATGCGGTCCTGTCGTTCTTTTTCCTGCTCCCCATCTAGCCGTTTTTTCTCATTCAAACAACAACCTGTTACATTAAGTGACTTTGATTCTTCTAATGAACTGCTCTTGCGACTGGGTCAGCATGCAGCTGCCAGCAGTTCAATGATTCCCTCCGAATATGGCATGCCCCTAAGTTTGCAACCGCAGCCTCGTGTTTCAAAATATATCTTTGATCGGTTATTACTTACAACGACAAACGACGTAGACCATTTGACGCTTGATTTACTTTCTCGACACACAGGAAACGCAAGATGAGCTACAAGCGACAGGCACTCTATCCGTGCAATCCTGGGACGGAGCGCGGTCGATCGACGAAGCTCGCTACAGCCAATGTCAAAGGGTCCGATAAGATCATCTATGCGAACGGACGCAGTGTGATCGTAAGCCCCGTCTCGTACCTCGACTTTCCAGACGATCGCACGTATCTCACACACATTTCGAGGTCCTCGATCTCAAGGTGGGTACCGTCTCTGGCTCAGACTCACGCTCTGGTCAACGCCGTTCATGCAATCGGTTGCACGTCATTGATAGCATCCGGGGTTGAGCACGTTGTTTACGGGGCATGCCAAGGAGACGACCGTCGCACGGTTCTCGCCATCTGGGTTCTACTGCGCCTCTGGGGACGTGTCTGGACTCGGTACGCCCCACCCATCTCATTTCACCCGATCGCGTCGCGGTTCGATGGCTGACTCCTGTGCCCTATTTTCTTCGTTTTGCCGCCTTGACTTGGGTCGCTAGTGAAGATCTGGGATACCGTAAAGGAGGAGCAGTCCGTCGTTGGCGAGTACAGAGTCTTGACCGGGCGCATGTGAGTCAAGGTTTCGTCGCGCCGTCGGTGGTGCTCATCCGAGTCCGTTCACCTAACCACTCGTGATGGCGCACCCAGCAACGATCTCGCATGGGATGCTGACAGCGAGCGAATCATCGCCGCTGGAGATGGACGGGAAAAGTACGTCCCGTGCCAATCCCGTGCCCACATTTTTTGTACACTTATTGTTCTTCTGTTTCTGCGGAATGGCTTGAAGATTCGCACACGCCTTTTTGCGCAACACAGGCGCTTCGACTGGGGAGATCACAGGGCATTCCAAGGTCTGCCGTTCGATCGTCTATGGGCAGGTTTGGGGTGTGTATGTCTTTTCTCTCGAGGCAGGTCATCAACGCGGTATCTATTCGCCCGAAACGGCCCTATCGTGCGGTCACGGCGGACGACGGTGCTTTGATCAACTTCCATCAGGGTACGTCTGCTCATCTATCTATTCGTCCCTGGGCTGAGTAATTATCTCAACTTCTCAAGGCCCCCCATTCAAGTACGTCAAGGTGCGTCGACATCGATTGTTCGAACAGTGGATTGGACGATGATGCATGCTCTTATCACCTTGTGACGACAGATGATCCGAGAACACACCAAGTTCGTGCAAGACGTCAAATACGCACCGAACGGGAACTATTTTGTCAGCGTCGGATCCGATTTCAAGATCTTCTTATACAATGGGGAGAATGGAGACAAGATTGCCGACGTCGTGGATAACCCACACAAGGGTAGCATCGTACGTCTTGCTGCATCCCCATCATGAACGTGAAACGCGGAAGATGAAATACGAAATGTGAATTGGGATATAGATGGCGTGTTCGTGGAGCTCCACCAGCGATCGATTCGCCACGTCGTCGATGGACAATACTGTCAAGCTGTGTGAGCGCGTCTCCGCATCTCTCTTCCCTAGTGATTTATACAACTTGCAATCTTGTCATTGTCTTTTATTCCATCGATCGCAGGGGACGCCAGCACACAAAAGAACGTGACGACGTGGTCGTTCGACAAGGGCATTCCAAATCAACAGGTGGCAAATGTCTGGGTGAACATGCACGAGATTGTCTCGCTCTCCATGAATGGGGAGCTCGGGGTCGTTGACGTGCGTGAGGGTAACAGCAAGGTCACACGGGTCATCCAGGTAGGCTTCTCATTGCTACCTTCATGTCGAGGGCAGCCCATCTCTGAATATCTGACGTCCGACTCGCTCCTTGGCTGCTCCTAACATTAGGCCCCTCAAAAATCGGTGACCGCGGGTACGCTTGGGCAATCTGGCAGCGGTACGTTCTTTGTCGGGACCGCGGATGGACGTGCGTTCCGGTACGACACCTCGTTGGCGGAGGCAGGGGGTTCTGTCAAAGTCCAAGGCGAGGGTCACACGAACCTCATTTCAGGCATGACGGCGGGTGTCGGTGGACAGGTGTATTCCGCTGGGTTCGACGATAAACTGAGAGAGGTTGATCCGGTAGCTGGATTTACGTGCGTCCTTTTCTTCACTGCCTTGGCTGTGCACAGGGTAACGGGTTCACGGATACCCATGTTGTCAAAAATTGAACTGGATGGGATTGAACGGAGCAGACAAGCGATGCTTGCCCTCGGCGGCCAGCCGACATCGCTCGCGAGCACGGCGGACGGGACGTTGTTTGTCGTCCACGCCGAGAGGACGGGCAAGACAACGGTTGAAGCGGTGCGGCACAACCAGACGGTGTATACCCTGCAGCCGACATACAAGGCTGTCTCGGTCGCTGCGTCGGGCACGGTCGTCGTCGTCGTGGGGGGCGGTGAGGTACGTTATCTCCGGTCGCGTCTCGTCACGGCGTATGATATACCTCGGGAGCTGACGTGACCGGGATCGTGGACTAGGACGACAACAAGATCCATGTGTACGCCTGGGAACCGCGTACATCGACACTCGTCGAAAAGGCCACTTCAGAGCGCGTAGGTGCAAGAGGCCAGATCACGACAGTAGCAGTTTCGGCGGACGGGAGATATATCGCTGCTGGCGACGTGCGTCAATTTCACATCCTCCCCTTGTCTTCTTTTTCGTTGGTTTGGTTTGGGCACTGACGACTTGTTCGGATCGATCTGAGATTAGTCTGTCGGCAAGATTGTCCTCTTGGACGGCACCACCGCTGAGGTATGTCCCCTTCGTCTCCCTCCCTCCTCCTCTCTTTCCCTCCCACAGAAACGCACCGACAAATGGACGCACCACACGGCCCGCATTACCTCACTTTCATTCTACCCCAGTGCTCGGGCGACGGCACCCTCGACACACCTCGCGTCGACCTCGCTCGATACGCACGTCTATGTGTACGCACTAGAGCCGCCATTTTCGCGGTACGTGCATGTGCCGGGGGCCGCCCCGATGGGCGGCGCGGTCGTGTCTTGGCTTCCCGTTGGGGAGGGGGATGCCAGTGCGAGTGGTAAGGCGGACGGGAAGGCGAAGGGGAGGGTGGTGAGCGGGGGTGCAGATGGGTGTGTCAGGGTGTGGGAGGTGGTCTTACCTTGATGTGAGGTTGGAGAAATGAAAGAAAAGGATGGACGTAGCTAGATGGACAGATGTACAAGACATGAACTACCAGTGGTCCATAGTATGGTGACCAGACTGTCTCTCACTCCTTGCCATCCTCGATCCTAGTAGTGTCGTACATCCCTCCATCTGTTCTTTCGCAATGGCTGAGCACTGAGGCCCTTTGCAATGCCCAACAATTATTCTATCTTTGTTGCTCATTGCACTTTACTAATCAGTATGTCACCAAGATTTGACTCTAGCACATAGCTACTCATAGCATGCCATATGTAGATCTTCATCGATCATCTTTCACCCTACCTGTCACACGGCTTCATCCAGCACACCACCAGCTTGGTTCATCAACTGTTCAAGTTCTCTCCATTACATTTATGCAAGTTATATGAGCAGGCATACTGTAAAGCATGGTCACGACACTCCCCTCCAAACCAACGATACTCAACAATACTGAAATGAGAAACCTCGAGCACGAAACCTCCAAGTCCAAGTCCGATCCACCAAGGCCCTCTCCCCCCTCTTCACCCCTTTTTCAACACCGCCAACGCCTCCTCCACAGCCCACACCCCCAACCTTGCCCACCTCCCGTCTGTACGTTGCATACACGCCAAGACGTCTCCTGGCGTTGGCTCCCTTCCCATCCCTCCTCCGCCCCCTTTTGGTCTTCCACTCACACCCGTACCTCCACGCACACCTCCACGACGAAGCGCAGCTACCGCCTTCCTTACATACCCTGCCAAGAGTCTCGTCGTGAGCGGAACATATGCTTCCTCGTCTACGGGTGGATCCGAGAGGTACCCCGGGTCCACGTCCGTATCGACAACGTCGATGCCACGCTCCGAGCCCTCGTCGTGCTGCTGGTAGTGCCTGCTAGTAGAAGGCCATCTCGGCGCATGATAATGCGAGTAGAGCGACGCGGACGCGGACGACGTGTACAACACCGATGCGGACGAGCAGGTGGACGTGTTCAGATCCGCTGGTGTAGCAGATGGGACCCCAAGGGTGCTGCCCTGCACGTCGTTATTCCACAGTCCACTCGACAGCGGGGGCAGGGGTATGGGCGGGGGCGGCACGGGCAACGGCCGCACTTCCCCATCCCAGAGTACGATGCTCCCTTCTTCGTACAACTTGACGACCGCCCACGAAAAAAGCCGCGCCATCTTCTTGTTCGGTGGATCTGCCATTGCCTCAGTCCTAGGCCCAGTCCAGCGCGTAGGCGTAGACCCATTCCCATTCCCATTCGGTCTTCCCAACGACACCGAAGTCGACGATGGTATTCGAGCATTCGCCCGCTCCTTTTCTCGATCGGCCTTGTCTCTTTTTCGCGTCTCGACACGAACGACCCGCGCGGCGAGCAATGCTAACTCAGGTACACGTCGGAGATGCGAGAGCGTGAAACCCAAGGTTGGTCCGTCATCGTCATCGTCTTCCTCGCCGTCCCTGGTCTCATTTCTTGCACTTGGGCAAGGGCGGGGTGTCGGTTCATCACGCTCACGCTCATCTCGTGCGTGTTTCGTCGGTGTCGTGACACCCCTACACGTGCTTCGGGAGGGAGAAGGCCAAGAAGTACGAAAAGAAGTGCGAAAAGGCGGTGGGGCATTGTCCATGTAATGTTTGACGTACAGTCGAAACGTGTTCGCAGTGAGATCGCGTGTGTGTAGGCGCGAGGGGTGTCTCAATTTAGGCTTACGTGGCGCCTGTTAATGCAAAATGAAAACGTCGTGGAAGTGCACATGTCAACGAACTAACTGTATGGGATGGGTGGGTACAGACACTCACCTCGTGTGCTTTAACGGGACTGGATGGTTTGCATGGACTGGAAGGCGTAGAGGATGCGATGGACGAGGAGGAGGGAGAGGATGGGACATGCGTGTGTCCGTGATAGGTAGAGTGGACATGTGTAGGCAGGGATGGAGGTCGATTTCGATTCTGAAGCGGCACCGGCATACATGGTGGTGCGGGGAGGGTGTGTGTGGTGCTGGGGCCAGGGCGAGATGAGAGCGAGGTATCGGAGAAGACGTTGGCATCTGCATGTGGTGTCGACGTATCGAGTGCAGGGGCGCGCCAGGTAGGTTTGGGAGGCAGGACGAAGGGAACAGAGAGGGAATACTTGGTCTTGTGGAGGTTTATGACACGTTCCAAGTGTGTGATCTCGTCGAGTGATGAAGGGCAGGGGTCTATATCCGGGCATGAGCCACGGTGTGTGCGGATGAGAACGAAATGGGGGCACACCAATGATATCGGCATGGATCTGCTTCGACTGGAAGTGTCGTACGACTTTACCGATGACGCGGACGGGGTATCCAGGTTCTGTGATGGGAGGTGGTGGTTCAACTGACTCGGCTTTGACTTTCTCGAGGCGCGGTTTCTTTAGTGGGGAGCGTTGGGGATTGGTCTTCGCGCTCGGACCTCCCGTGGATCGAAGCGGTGAACGCGGTGCAGGTGCAGATGCGGAGAGGGTAGAATGAGTATGACGAAGCACACAATCGATCACGGCAGTACCATCGTCGACTGGTGATGTCGTCAGTGCTGGGAGAGTGTGAACGTGGATTGGGACCGACTGGTGTAGATGGCGCGCTTATCGTAGACTTGAATGCCGACGACCATGCCGACGAGGACAACCGTCCGACAAGGCGTATATCCGAGCCAGAAAAAGTCGGCGTCTGAATCTGTCTCGAGTGAGTTCGCTGGGAGGAGAGCAAGCGGGACGGACCTCTGTCGGTGGATGGACGCATGGCAAGGACGTCGCGCACAAAGCATGGCGCAATGGCCTCTTTGGAGAGCGTCCACTGCCAGATTTGCTGGTCGGTCATAGTCAAAGGAAGAGAGTCGGATCCGACATCAGGAAGAGGCTGAGGAAACGCGACGAGCGAGTCACGTGGAAGCATCTCTATCATCACGTGACCTGACAGACTTACTTCAAGTCTAGGGCCAGAAAAAGAGCAAAGTTTCGCGACGCTCGCTGGCAAGTGGCTCCCTGAGGCTCGAGCCTTGCAATCGGTAGTATGATTTCACTGGCAATACTGACTCCTCCACCCTGTCATTATTCGCCTGCTGTACATCTCTGTCTATCGTGCCCACCTCGTCCAAGGAACCTACTTCACCCACTCTTCGGAACCCTCCAGAGATATTGTAGAACCCAATCCATTTCGTTTCTCGTACACTATCGCACACCGAATATTGACTAGGTACGTGTACGTGTCTCTAATTGACGAACTTGATAAAAATTTACAAATTCAAACCCAAAAAAATGCGTCAAGGTCAAGGGGTGCTAGTAGCGATCAGCTGCGCCAGCTTCTCGGTGTCCATGCCTGAAAACCTGGGCATGATCCTGCACCCGAATGGCAGTGGATGTCTGCGCCAGAGAAAATAAGCTTGCCATGTCCAAAAACAATAATGATGACTGTGGCACGCTACTCACATCGTCAGTCCGCTGGAAAATCTCGGTTCTACTAGAATCTCCACCCCATTCTCGTCCAAGGGTTTCAATATCTTGAACACGGCCAACACCTTGGCGATTACCGCCCACACTGACGTGTCTGCAAAGTATCTCCCAACACAGATCCGTCGACCAAATCCAAACGTGATGTGTTCGATCTCGTTAGGTTTAAGGGAACCGTCATTGTTGAGGAATCGCTCAGGTATGAACGCGTGTGGGTTGGGGTACCTGGATTCGTCGTGTGCCATCGACCTGAAGAAACTGATCATCTAGATCTGTTACGAAAGGAATGTACAGGCACGAACCAAAGATTCGCTATGAGCATACTACCTAAAACCAAGGGTATTAATAGACTCCGTCACTCAATAGCTGCCAATTCGAGCTATTCACCTTTTGGAATGTGGAACCCACCATACACGTCGTCGTCCAGAGCAACATGGGGAACCGCTGCGTGATTCATGGGGAATTAGCAAGAGGTAGACAGGGACAGAGTCACCCACACAGAGGCAGGACGGGGCTGGATCTGAGCGTTTCCCAATAAATGGCATCTACGAAAGGCAACGAAGGTCGATCATCCATTGTCGGCAATCTGGCCTTCCCCACAATAGCATCGATTTGTGCCTGCGCTGTTTCCTGCGCTGCAGGGTTCAACACCATCATGAGAAAGAAGGTCATCAAGACCGAGTTAGACTGTTTTGTACTGTCAGCGGTGGTGATTACCATGAAGACGTTGTGTTACGCACGGTTTCTGATGCGGCTAACAAGTTGGATAACACACATGAGTAAAGTATTTCGCGAGACATCTGAGCAGCGTACCCACGAATGCGCTCCCAGATGCCTCCTTGAGCGCCTGCATCCACGATTCTTCGGGCGAGATCCCTTTATCTTCCATATGTCGCAGTGCATCGTGTACCATTGACGGCTCGACGCTACCACTCAGCTAGCATAAGTGTAACGATTCAGCGTTCGCGCGAGATGACTAGTCGAAAATGACCATTACCACTTTTTGAAGAGAGTACTCAAATGGCCGTTCAAGATACTGCTTCGAAAATACGCGTGCCATCTCCATCTGGCTTTTGAATGACATACCGGGAAACCACAGCGGGAGACGGAGCACTTGTGCCAGATTCATGTCATAAGTGAACATGCAACACAAAATATGATCAACTCACATAGTGGAAAGGCACCAGCCACAATCGAAATGTCGGGACGCGCAGCAAGTGGAAATACATTCAACGCGTCTGCCAGCATCTTGACGAGTTCGTCTTTTCGAGACGCTGGGTCATAGTCAAACGTGCTGTTCAGAATGACCGACGCCGTGTATCTCGATGGAGAGTTGAGTTCGGTCTGCCACCGCATCCACTCTCGTACAATACACTCACTCGAACACATGATCATGGAATTCTTCGGGGGTGTCGAACAACTGCCGGAGGAGATGACATGCCTTGCGGTGTTGCAGGGACAGAAATCTCGGTACCGCGTCGAGCCGAAACGTCTGGTGGAAAAGCCGCCTGTGCAGTCTCCATCGATCGCCGTAAGGTAATAAAGTGGAATGAAAATCTAGCCCACACCTTGAATAGAGGGCTGAGATGAGCACTATGATAAGAAACGAGGAACTGACATCGCAGCGGTGACAAGGCATGGACGGTCTGAATAGTTCCTGGACCGGTTCTCGAGCAGGTCCTTTGCAATCTTTTCCGAATTGATGATGATGATATCCTTTCCGAACAGTCGAGAATAAATAATGTCACCTACACATATATCGAGTTGATTAGATGGTGTGCAACTGGAGATGTCGTAACCCACCGTATGTTCTCGCCCAGTCGGCATATGTTTTCCATGGAGCACCGGCGTCGATTCCGATAATATTTCCAACCCATGGTAACCCAGGAGGTCCAGGGGGCAATGGGTAAGAGGTTCGACTCGCGAATACTTGTTGTGCAATGTATAGGACCACGACACACCCGAGAGCTAAGGTGCCTATAATTGTCCAGTCAGACATTGTGTGGAGGAGGATAACGATGGCAGACATACAGAGAAGTTTGGTTTGGTTTTAGTACGGTCGATGTGAGGACCTGATTACTCTAGTTGGTAAAGGACATCTGGAGGAGTGCTGTAAGGACTGCCGCCGTCACCGGTTCGAATCCCTTGCATTATTTCAGAATATCTCTAATCCGAATAGAACCCACTGGTGGGTCACGAGGGACTCGGATCACCGAGGGCTCTTTGGGGGTGGACCCGTGTGTAGTTGTTCAGTCAGGTATAGTATGGAAGACAATAACGATGGCAGACTTACGAATCGGACCCGTTTGGTTTAGCACGGCGATGTGAGAACTTGTGTGATCAAAGCCTATTTCGCTCGCATAGCCCCCGACGATGTGAACGGCAGGACGGTGCCTTTACAATGAACAATAGTAACTCAGAGGGAGTGTGTTAAAGGGAGTGTGTTAAACCTATGAATGATAAGGAAAGGGGACGAACGAGCTTAGAACATGAAAAATGGTCGAGTGAACTCCAACGAGAAAAGATGAAAGAGATGATTCATGCCGCTTCAGTTGAGGGTTGGGGTGTTTCCAACGACTCGGATTCGGAGGCGTACATAGTGACATGGCTTGACGTAAGCTGACTGTTCGGGCTCAGCGCTCAGTGGTTGGCAGCAAAAAGTTGAGCACACACCCTATGTTACATCTCTTGCCTTCGTGAACTCTCTTGTTTTCATTTTTCGTTGCACGCCATCGCGCACATGTACCCGTGCCATTCCACTATGAACGTGCCAGACGAGCGCTGGGCCGAACTCGACGTGCCGATTAACAGCACCGCCACGTAATTTTATGGACTTTACTTTACGGATCTGACCAAGACCACGGCGTGCCGAGTCGGAGCTTTCGTAGATTGCACCGAGGACCCCAAAATCGACAACCTAATCATCCTAACAAGTATTTGTTTTCAATGAAGAACTTGACAGACAACCAGAAATTTGAGCCGAGAAAAAAAAAGATATCGCGTTAAGCAGTGCTAGCAGCAATCAACTGCTCGAGCTTCTCAGCGTCCACGCCTGGAAACCTGGGCATGATTCTGTACCCGAATGGAAGTGGTTGTCTACACAAGAGGATATCAGCACCACTCGAGACCAAGAAAAGAACATCAATGATGTGCGTCGTGCATCACTCACGTTGCAAGCCCGCTCGAAAATCTCGGTTCAACCGGGACATCCACCCCATTCTCGTCCAGGGCTTTCATTATCTTGAACACGGCCAACACCTTAGCGATGACCGCCCACACTGACGTGTCTGCAAAGTATCTCCCGACACAGATCCGCCGTCCAAATCCAAATGCGATGTTTTCGATGTCATTTGGTTTGAGGGAACCATCGTTGTTTAGGAACCGTTCGGGCATGAATGTGTGTGCGTTGGGATATTTGGATTCGTTGTGTGCCATCGACCTAGCGAAACCGGTCCTCAAAATATGTTAGGGAGGAATGTTGAAGCACGAACCAAAGATTCGTTAAGAGAATAGTACCTGAAAGCAGGTATCAATAGACGCTCAATCACTCAAGCGGACTGCCGACAACTCACCCTTCGGAATGTGGAATCCTGCATACACGTCGTCGTCCACAGTAGCATGAGGAAGAGCTGCGTGATTCAATGTGATCAGTAACAAGAGTTATCCAGGAGACAGAATCACTCACACAGAGGGAGGGTAGGGTTATATCTGAGTATTTCCCACAAAATAGCATCTATGAAGGGCAACAACGGTCGATCATCCATTGTCGGCAATCTGGCGTTTCCGACCACAGCATCTATTTGTGCCTGCGCCTTTTCCTGCACTGCCGGGTTCAACACCATCATGAGAAAGAACGTCATCAGGACAGAGTTGGACTGTTTCATATTGTTAGTGATGGTAATTACTACTACGAAGACATTTTGGCACGTACGGTCTCTGATGCAGCTAACAAGTTGGATAACACGCATGAGTAAAGTGCCTCAGAAGGAATCTGAGTAACGTACCTACAAACGCGGTCCCAGATGACTCCTTGAGCGCCTGTATCCACGATTCGTCGGGTGACATTCCTCTCTCTTCCATATGTCGTAGTGCATCTCGGACCATTGACGGTGCGATGCTACCGCTCGGCTGGCATATACAATTATTTCACGTGGGCATGGGATGGGAAATCGAAATGACCATTACTGCTCTTTGAAGAGAATATTCAAACGGCCGTTCCAGATACTCCTTCGAAAACGCGCGCGCCATCGCCATCTTCCTCATAAATGACATACCAGGAAACCACGACGGGAGACGGAGCACTTCCATCTCATAATTAAATATACAACAGGAAATGTGATCGACTCACATATTGGAAAGGCGCCAACCATAATGGAAACGTCGAGACGCAAAGCAAGTACAATAATCTTCAACACGTTTGCCATGATCTCAACGAGCTCGTCCTTTCGGGATGCTGGGTCATAGTCATACACGCTGTTCAGCACGACTGACGTCGTGTATCTCGATGGAGAGTTGAGTTAGGATTTTCACATTCACTGCCGTACACTTACTCGAACACATGGCCATCGAGTTGTTCGGGGGCATCGAATAACTGCCGGAGGAGACGACATGCTGTGCGGTGTTGCAAGTGCATAAACCTCGGTACCGCGTCGTGCCGAAACGTCTGGTGGAAAAACCGCCTATGCAACCGCCATCGATTGCCGTAAGGCATGAGAGCGGAACTGAAACCAAGTCCACACCTTAAATAGTGGATCAACATCAGCAGCATGGTAAGAAACGAGAAACTGACATGTCATGGGTGATGAGGTACGGACGATCTGAGCAGTTCCTGGACCGGTTCTCGAGCAGGTCCTTTGCAATATTTTCTGAATTGATGATGATGATATCCTTTCCGAACAGTTGAGTATAGAATATGTCACCTACATGGGTATCGGGTTGAGTAGACGACATAAACTGAACATATTGTAACCTACCATGTGTTCTTGCCCACTCGGCATATGTTTTCCATGGAGCACTGTCATCAATTCCGATAACGTTGCCAACCCACGGTAACCCAGGAGGTCCAGGGGGCAATGGGTAAGCTCGCCGCCCGAGAGATAGTCGTCCAATATATAGAATCGCGATACACCCTAGAGCTAGGGTAGTTGTAACCGTCCAGTCAGACATTTCGTGGAGGGTGATACAATAGCAGAGCTACGGAGATAATTTGTTTAGTTTTAATATGTCGATGTGAGAACTGGATTACTCCACTCGACCAACGACACGGGAGAATTGATGTAAGGATTCCGGTTGTAACCGGTTTGAACCCCTCAAACTCCTGGTTTCACCTGATATTTCACCCGCAGAGAGCCCGCCAGGGACTAGGAACACCAAGGAATTTCTGGGTAGGCCACCGAGGTCAATAAAGCCCTTACACCTTATGGACAGACTGCCCAGCTGCTCTTGCGTCTCGCTGGGTCGTAATGGGACTACCTAGCGCCTCTGTAAACTAGGGGACGGTCAAGGCGTCTGGATCTGACAACGGAACATCAAGGAATGAGGCGGAACTCCTTCTGCCATCCTCTTTCATGCGGATTGCGGCGTTACAGCGTGTACACACTCTACCTGCGCAAACGAGGCAGAGTCAGGCTCCCGGATTCACGTCTAATTGCGGGACCGATAAGGTTTGGTTATTAAATTTTGTACAACTCCAAATGCTGACCTGTAGACTTGGGCTGAGACACTGTGCTGATGCTCACAGTGCACCAAAGGAACACGGTAACTAGAGTCCCGGGCTGTAAGGTAATTAATTTCGTGGCGCTTGGTAGGTGGTCGAGCTTTGAAACCGTAGTTTCGAACTTTTCGGCAAGTCACGCTGGCAGTTTCGTTTGCGGAATGACCTAAATAGGAAGGTGATCCTCAACGAGATCGAAAACATTGCACTTGGATTCAGCCAACGGATACGTGTCGGGAGACACTTTGCGGACCCGCCGGTGTTGGCCGTGTTTGGATGAGAATGGTATGGAGATTCTAGCAGTGGAACCGAGATTTTCGAGTGGAGCGACATTTTCTCCCATTCAGGTACTTTAGGTACTGTATGTACAAGATCGTATCCAGGTTTCCAGGGATGTTGATGGATACTCAGAAATTGGAGTAACTAATTGCTACTTGCATAGTGTAGTGCTGTTTTTCTTCTCTTTGCCACGAATCTGTAGTTGGCTGTCAATTTCTTATATTCAGAGATTTGTACATGTGGCCATTGTTCGATGTATATTAAATCAGGGAGGATCCAAATGCATTACAGTAAGTGCTTCGGGCAGGCTGTGGTAAAAGGTCTCGTCCGACACCTACACCTCTAACAGGATCTGACGAGTGGATGAACTCGGCGCTGATCAGCAAGTCATGACCGGCGGATGCGAGCGGTGTTCTCAAGTCCACCTCAAAGCAGTGAGCCGCCAGGTAGCACCGATCTGCAAAACTAGAGTAGAAAATTGGATGTTTCACTTGGAGAGGAGTTAGAGGACGGCATAGTCGAGGGAATCATACTCGAGGACAGTGGTGTCGGAAAGGGCGACTTAACGGACAATCCTGGTCAGGCCTCCTACGAACACGAGTGTGCGCGTTGCGAGCTCAACGGCGTTGGGGTCATCGAGTGGGATCTTGGAGGTGAATTGGGCAATGGAGCGGCGACGCTGCGGCGTAGGCTTTGGCGGCGTAGACGTGGGTTTGGCAGAAGGGGCAGTTGAGTAGGTGGTCGGCAACATTATTGTCGTCGGGATGAGAGAACTTGCTCCACTGGCACCGCCTCGGCATCCCCCG
>JBBPNO010000661.1:0-17299 GCA_038090915.1 Boletus eberwhitei
TGTTGCAATAAACTGATTACATAATCAAATTAAAGTATAGCAATAGTGCAAATGGTGGTCCTCAAGGGTTGGCAGGGCCATCATGAATCATTGAACTAGTTTGGTTGTGTAAGCACAAATTGTCATATCTTACTACTAGCAAGGTAAAGCTTCAATTGAAATCAATATATTGAAATCTACCCCTTGCATAAGCTCACCTCCAATCAAGCTACCCTGCCTGCTGCCATGCCCAAGCTTTCCCATGCTCAGTTTAAAAGCTGCTCTGAGTTCCTGATTACTTGAAGTCCTACCTCTAGCCCATCTTCTTCCCTTATCACTGATCTCAATATTACTGATCTGAAGGTACAACTTATCCATTGGAACAAGTACCGCACTGTGTGCATAACATGTCTCATTGCATGGTTGAAGGAAAACAAGACCACAAGCCTCAAGATTTTTTTGGACTCTACACAAGATGCTGACCACAAGAAGGAAGTTTCATTATACAACAAGAATTACTATCACTTGCAAGATGCTCAAGTAACTTTCATAAACAACAATGATGAACATGTACAATATTTTTCACAGATTCAACCTGAGATTTTCATCAAGAAGATTGACTGCTGCATAAAAAAGTAGATAGGCTTGTATTGTTGTGGTGGTACCTGACTAATAATCCACAGTTTAAAAAAGGCCTACAATATAGAGAATACAAGGCTTGGAAAAATGCATGCAGGAATAACATATGAGGACTTGCAGTGCAACTCCTTGGAGATCAATTTACTGTAATAAGTATGTTTTCAATACTATGTGCAATTTTTACCACTACTAATACTTGATAGCTTTGATAGTGGACTTGTTTCTATGGTGGCCCAATTTCCACAGATTCTAGAGGATAAACCCTGGCTTTGATGCAAAGCCATCTATTGCAAATCCTGGTTAGGACCTTGAGGAAGAGGTGCTGTCCACTTTTGAGCTGGGAAACACTGGTAGTGGTGCCAGCTCTACAAATAAAATGGAACAAGATGACTGCATTAATCTGGTCTATTTGTCTAGTAATGGTGCCACCAATCCCCTTTCATCCCTTTGTCTTGACTTGCCTATGCCTCATTTCATGCCAGAAATCAGTATTGTCAGGATACAAGATCACAACAAACTGTTCTCATTATGGCTTGACATGGATATTGATAAAAGCTCCACAGCCTTATCTTCTAAATTGTCCCTATCTTTGATGTACTCACACAACATCACTTTTCTTGCTCATCTGCCAGTACATAATGCCATAATGTCCCCAGCCCACCTACACAATGCCACAATTTCTCCCTATACAATATCATAATGTCTCCTATCCATCTACATAAAGGCTCTGCAGCCTCTACTTTGTCATCTGCCCTTTAACCCTCATCTTTAACCCACTTACCCAACTTCTTGCCCATATTCTCCCCAACCCACTTTGACAAACCACCACTGTCTTCACAAGGTAATTACTTTTCCATTTCATTTCACTCCCACTCCTTGAGTAAGACTCAGAGTGGGTGCAATGATGTGTATCAAACTTGTTTTATACACTATCAAAAGCTAAAACCTGAATGAATTTAATTCTACCACTTGCAGCAGTTAAAATCTTCCCATACTCTAGGGTCTAATAACCCTTAGTATGACCCACTACCCTTGAAAGTTTCAGAATATTCCATCAAGAAACTCAGGAGAAATAAATGTTTTTCTTCAACACATAGCTCTGTTACTATCTACAAGTACTATATATAGCTAATAGAATTGTAAATAATCTGTATATAGTTAAGTGCCAGTAAGAGAAAATGATCAGGTGACCATATCCATATCCTACATAGCCTTGTATTACATGACTCAATATTTCATGCATTAGTCAGCACAAGCTTGATATTCATAAAGAAAGTCTTGGCATTTGTCAGCAATTTCTTGGCATTTGTTAGCAGCCAAGCCCCTATACTTATCTATAACAGAAGAGCCCTTCAGGCCACTAAGAGAGCAGGTTTTACCCTCAGAGATTTATCCTTAGTGGAATCATCTCTGTTATAATATGAACATTTTCAAACTTTTCATGCCTTATTCTCTCACTTATAAAATCACATGACCACACCACGTGATCATGAGAACAATTACATAAATAGTCACATGACAAAGTCTAGAAACTAATCACGTGACCAACCTCATGTTATTAATCTCTGCTCCTTTCACACCTTATCTATTTCTCACACTCATTTCCATCATTACACTCTCACGAATGCTTCTCATATATATCTACTTAAAGTAAATAGTCACACACACAGCCTGGTCCGTGCTCCATCTTGTAACATATAAAAGGTAGACACTTTGATGACTGGTACCCCAGTCGAATCCACTTTGTTCACTCGCTATAGTCATTGCTTTGGCCTCTGGTCATCATAGGCTGCGATTGTTCAGATGAGACCCACATCCTCATTCCCACCTTTGAGCCAGGATTCATGTAACCTGCAATGCAGCACCGAGCCTTGTGGATATTAGTCGTTGAGAACGATTGATCTCATAACAATCTCAATCAGAGAACAATTCTCAATCCACTTGGAGTTTCCCTCATAGGCAACCTTTAAAAGACCTTGAGCAGGACCATCTCCATTGTTTGGACTGCTAGTTAGTCCGTTAGGAGTAAAGACTTGTAGCCAATAGTGTATATATAAGTGAAATAGGACATCTTTGGGGAGAAAATCCTAAATAGGGCAACAAAAGAGAGTAGATCCCCAACAATATAATTCTACTAGAATCCTGAACACCACTGCTACTCTGCTGACTATTCACCTAAAGGAATTAGTGATAGTACAATCAAGCAAAGCCCTGAACTTGCATTCTTCTTAGCAAACAATAATATTATGTTATCATAACCTATCTGAGTGAACTAAGTGAAGTGTGAACTCATTCCAGCATTTTCTGGAATATCTCAATATCTCTACAATCCAGTATATTGCTGGATTTCCAGCCACAAAGTTATTGCCTCTTTTATAACAATTGACTTATTTGATTTTGTATATAACTTATACTAACAAAGCCTAGCAACCTAGTAGTGTTGACTAGCATATATTTAGATGTATTTACTTTTGCTTACACTTGTTTGTATGTGTTTACACTAGTAACATCCTACTAACCAGACCATAGTTGAACTAAATCAATTTCAATTCTTCAACATTTGTTGGGAATTGGTAAACAACCTGTGCACTTAGCTACACTAAGTTTACTAACTGACTCACATCTAGTTGAACTAGATACTGTTTCATCTAGGAGGTATATTTCCCCTAGCTCATAGTATTCTAACCATGAAAGGCAAAGCAAAAATCTGGGAAAGCCTATTGTTTATAGATTCCACTGCTTTCACCTGCATAAAAGTCAGCAGCACAACACCATTCACATTTTATGGTGGTGCTTTGTATATTATTCCCCCCCATCACCATTTGCAACCCAGGAAAACATCCCTTAACTCTGACAATGAGAATCAGCATGTACCCATGCCTTTGGATCACTAGTATATTGGAGCACCCACAGCACAGGAGTTCAACTCCTCTCAAGACCATCACTTTTCACTGGTATCATCTGAGACTGATCAAAAATTACACCATGTTATATCCACCCCTCCCACTTCTGCCATTAATGTCACTGCCAATAGTAGCTTATGCCAGTTCACAACAAAGTAAACATGTACATCCACTACTGCTATTGCTTCTAATCCAATAGACAAGCTTCTCATGCAAGCCAATGAACTAACCACACAAGGCACAACAATTGCTGGTCAGCAATACAAAGAAAAGGCCATCATCATAAAGCCCACTACCACAACAAGGCTACAGAACATGCACATGAAGAATGAATGGTGCAGTTCAATGCTGAGCAAGCCTAGCACTTATAGAGTTTGAAATAAAAATAATTGAGCTCAAGCTGCAACAGCTGGACCATGAGTTGAAATTGGCAAAGGTATAGTCTGGTGAGAATACTTGATTGTTGTCATCATAATCATCATCTGTTGTCATTGTCTAACATATTCAATGTAGTATATCATAGCATATTGTAGTATGTCATTGTATATTGTATTATTATATCTTATATACATGTAGCCTACATATTTTCAAGCAATATATTCATGACCTGTTTGCAAAAAGCTTGTCCTATTGATGTAGCAAGAGCATTATCCACCCCTGGTCCCTTGTTCCCATCCTTTGGGTCCTTATTAGCATATGAGTTATGTCCTTCAACTGGAACCTTCTCCCTGAATTCAGCCAATGAGCTATCCAACCTAAGTTCTCTTTCAATATCAACAATCAAATTGTGTAGAATCAAGCAGCAATAAATTCATTCAATCACATGATTGAGATTTCTTTATGTTTGAATTCAGAAGCACAAATTCACAAGTGATTAGAAATGACCTTTGAATGAGCCATAGAAATGCTAGTCTGAACATGTATTTGTAACCACTAAAATTAATTTAGAGAAAAATATGAAAATTCTTACTAATGAGAAATAATAATTGAACTTTTGTTTATCAGGACCAAGGCCTTCTCCAACAGGTTTCTTGAATGGTGTAACACAACATGTTTGAGAGAGATAGGCTGAATCAGCCTAAAGCCACATATTTGCAGCAAAAATTTGAGTGGGATAACAGGCAACACAAGTGTGTCCAAAAGCACTTACATCATACTTCCTGGAAGTCCAGTGGCATAGTTCACAATCTTCAGATTATAAGGGAGAATTACAATCTAGTAAGATATAATATTAGTAAATATTTATATTAGTGGAATAAAAATAAAACATTCATACCATATTTACATATATACTATTTGACACCCCTATCCTACACCTGCAGATATCCATAGATAACACTCTCACCTACATCCCAATCAAACTCCCTCCTCACTCTATACCTACACATACACCAAGTAATCTCTATATGATACTGCATCCATATCATACAATGCACCACACACATATCCTAAACAATTTCATCATATACACCATACCAATATGATACAATATACAAGTCACCTTACAAACATATACCAGTATGCTTTCATTAGCAGTACTCCTATTGTAACCATCACCCTATGATACATATACAAGAGCCTTATGGCTACAAGTCACATGCAACTATAAACCATGCCATATCCTATGATCTTATGTGTGCCACCTAGTGCCACTCAATCACAAGTCCTGCATGACTCTAAACTGCATCTCCTTCCATAGTCACATGTATGCTGCCATGTGCTGCTCTGCTACACAATCCCAATGCCAAGCCCTTCAAATACAGAAGCTTACATTGCCCACCATATTCAATAACATGCTAGCCATACTTTGTGATACACCCATGTCTCACTACACATAAGAACATTGATCAAGATTTGCCCCCCAATGAATACTCCTTTAATACAATGCCAATTGAGCTTTGCCTCATAGCAGATACTCTTTTGACATACCCAATCTGCCTATGTAGATTGCCAGCTCCATCTCTTGATGTGGCCTTCCCTATTTATACAACCCTTTCTCATATCTATAGATCTAGATGATCTCATCCATGCAACACGTTTGATGCACTTCTCTCATTTCTTCTTTCATCTCATTTCTCCATTGTAATCTATTAATACCTTCATATATCACACATAGCCATGCTCTAAACAGCACTGGACCATTCTCACATTAGATGCACTTACCACATGCATCTCATTCCACCATAGATACTCTTGCCATTGGATACTAACATTCCCTCATTCTAGCTGTGATGTCATATCCTATACCCTACAATGTCATAGCACAGCACAGTCCGTGCACTGCTGCCAGTAGTATATAAGTAGCCAGTAGTATATCATGTATCCTTCCTAGTCTTGAAATTGCCTTTCACACACACACACATTGTCTCAAAGGGCAATGCTTGAGATATTAGGTCTAGGCTCTTTCTTTTGTTTGTTGCAAGTTCCTTTCAAAATCTAAACCAACCTGATTTCTTACAGAATAATGTGATTTTTGATCAAAGAAGTCCTCCAAGTCACTGTGGTGTTTGTTCTCTCCTTTTCTACATAATCTTCTTCACAATAAATAGGATCAAAGTGAATAGTCTGATTATGCAAACATAGGAGTGAAAGCATAATATGCTTGTAGCAGTTATGAATCATTCCAACAGCCACACCTGCCCATTCAGCCATATCTTGCAATGTTGCAGCATTTCCATAGTGTTCTGCTTCATTCAAGAAAATGGCCAGTTGAAACCAAATAGGCAATTGTTGGTTACCTGCATCAGTAAAAATAGGATTAACTGTCCAGTGCTGGACAGTACTGGATGTTAGCATAGTGCTCATAATAAGGGTCCAACTAGACAGTGGTTGTTATAATATGAACATTTTCAAACCTTTTTCGTCACTCATTTTCCTACTTATAAAATCACATGATCAACAACACGTGATCATGAGAAACATTACATAATCAATCATGTGACAAAGTTCAGACCCAAATCACGTAACCAAACACATGTATTTAATCTCCGTTACTTTCACACCTTATCTTTATCACACGTTCATTTCTGTCTTTTCACTCACATGAACACTTCTATTATATATCCTACTACAGTAATCACTCACATGCACTGCTTGGTCCGTGCACACAACCTGTACATATATAAAGTAGACACTTTAATGACTGGTACCCCAGTCGAATCCACTTGTTTACCAGCTAAAGTCACTGCCTTGGCCATTGGTCGTTGTAGGCTGCTGTTAGATGGACAAGACCCCCATACCCTCTACTTCCATTGAGCCAGGATCTGTGTAACCTGTGACGTAAACTGAGCCTTGTGGAGATCATTCGTTGAGGATGTTTGATTTCATAACAGTGGTTTGATAGTACTATAATAGTGTCTCATAGTCTGTTCATAGTATGGCCATAGTCTGTCATGGTATTCTCATAGTGTCTCACAGTACTCTCATAGTACTTTCAGAGTGTATTTATAGTTCATAGTAATTTCATAGTATATCATAGTACCTTCATAGTATGCCATAGTACTTTCATAGTGGTCATAGTGGTGCCATAGTATGCATAGTGCTTTCATAGTGGCTTAGCAATCTTAATCATCAGCCAATCCTAATTCTAATCCAATTTCAAACCAATTCTAATTCCAAATACAATCAAATGTTAATTTTATTAATCCTAATCCTAATCCTAATCCTAATCCTAATCCTAATCCTGATCCTAACCCTAATTCAAATTAGCAACACATCCAGTCAAAATATTGACTTACAAAGTGTTGACTTAATGTGATGAATAGAGAAGGATAAAATTGAGAAGCAATAGGATGTGGGAAAGTTTCTGAAGTCTGGCTGGTGTATATAAGATTGGATGGCCAAACATTAGCAAACAAAGTCCGCTTTTTTGACACTGAGTGTGGGAAAATGGACTGGTATATTTTGCACAACAATTTGACTACACTTTTTTCCTACACTTTTTGTACAACATTTGACTACATATTTGACTACACTTTGGCTACACTTTTTTTGACTACACTTTTTGTACACTTTATGACTACACTTTCTCTATGGCGGGAGATCTGCACAAATAATAAAAAATTCTCTATTGCACCACAAATACTGGTCTGCCACAAAAATTGACTCTGCCACAAAAAATTGACTTGCCACACACTCTAAAAAAAATGAATGCAGACCACTTTTTTTGTGGGGGAAAGCTGGTATCAACACACCACATTAAGTAGAAGTGTCTACATCTGAAGTCAAGTCGAATTCATGTACAAGCCTATTGCAGATCTGCCCAATAAATGCATCAGCATGCTGAAAGCCAGTCCCACGATCAACAATCTGAAACATTAGATTTCAACAGCCCTGACCCATGTGACCAAATTGTGGCATCCTTCAAAAAAATTTGAGAGCATCACCGAATGGCTATGGATTCCTGAAATCAAGTAAAAATCAATCCATACCAATCTACCATATTGTGTGCCAATCCTCTTGACATCCAGTTGGATCTTGGCAATCGTCTGCATGAGTAAGGATGGGTGGTTCCTCGCAGGTGACAAGCTGGACATGTTCTTTGAGTATGGACTTGATATACATTAATGCAACGAATACATCATTGCCTATTTCCAGTTGGCGCTCCTTACTGATTTCTTTGAGTGGAATGCCAAGGAGAGATTTGAATCTATGTTGGAAAAACTTTGGAATGTTGAACCGGTAGCCTAGTTGAACCAGTTTGGCAGGGTGATACGAGAACCTCAGATCCCAGATGTGGTCAATGGCAAAGACTCGTGTCATTGTGCAGCGGTACTTGTCTGTGAATTCTAGTAGGCTTTGGAGCTGTTAGTGCATGTACGTCTCATTGGCACCTACACTCTGTGTGCTAAAAAGCCTGCATCAGGAAATGTATAAATATATGATGCAACAACCTACTGGCCATGGACATGATCAAGAAATAGATCAAAGACAGCTTGTTGTTCCCCTTCTAGAATGATTGGTGTCATGTTGCTTGCTCCTTCAACAAGGAAGCTTGAGTGTGACTCAGACTCAGCCTAAGTGGTGTCACCAATAGCAAACATGTTATTGAAAAGGGCAAAGTGTGTTTTGAGGAGATCATTGTACAACTTATAAAGCACATTGTCAACCTTGACCAAGAGTTAGAACACAACACTGGGGATTAGAGTGGTTGGCACATACATGAAAAATGTGGGTCCCAATTGGGAAGTAATAGACTGGATGATGAACACCGGCTTGAGATGCAGACATATGTAAGGTTGAAACTTGCACAGACTTGAATAAAATAAGCTGGAAGGTGGCGAGTAGTGTGGAAGGGCATGTTGAAGGGCTTGGAAGGTTGTGGGGAAAAGCTGCAGTCAGTTCAACTGTACAGCCACAAAGGCAGAGTCCCGGACACAGCCAACAGTCACAATGCACAAGTTCCTCCTCTTGAATTGCTTGGCACTGCCACAAATGCTGCCATGGCTCCCAGACTATGAATGGCCTCCAAATCTCAACAATGCTTTTGATGCTTTAAGCAGTATTTACCAGCATGCCCTTCATGTTTTGGATCAAGACCAGACAGATCCACTTCAAGTCAAAGTCCATCTTGCTATGGTTGAACATGATGTGCTACCACTTCTTCTAGCAATTGAACAAGATAGCCAATCAATGAACATGAATGAGTGGCTGGTGACCACAATGACCCAGTTTGGCACCCTCTTTGCCTCACTTTCATGGTATGGTAATGATATACAGGATCAGTACGTCAATTAGACCATTGGCACAATGAGTTGTCACTATATTAAACTATCACAGAATGGATCACAATGTTTGCATATCACAGCCTGTCACTGTTGTCCACACCAGGCAACAAGGCCACCCACGAAAAATTATTAATCTAGATTGTCTCAATGAGGTGACCTCTGGCTCACACAACATCAAATTTATGGAACTAGTACAGGTCTTAGGGATTCACAGGAATATGCTTCATACATACATGAAGAAACATGGCATTGAGCATGCCTACTCAACTTTGAGCAACACAGAGCTCGATCAGTGCATCATCCAATTCAAGGCGAAGCGGCCTGAGTCCAGTGTATGCTATGCAATGGGGCATTTACGAGCACAAGGTTATCGTGTACAATATCATCATGTACTCCAGTCTCTTCGAAGAGTTGACCATATCAGCCGGGTTCTGTGAGACCACTGGATCAAGAGGAGGTGTAAATACTATATAAAATGTCCAAATGCCCTCTGGCACATAGATGGACATCACAAACTTATCCATTGGGAAATTGTAATTCATGGCATGATTGATGGCTTCTGTTGTATGGTAAGTTCTGGTATTGTTTTACTTGATGTTGAGTTGCTGATTTTCAGCCTGGGAGTACTGTAGATAATGGCATTACAAGCAAATGATAACAATTGCTCAACCATAGTGCTTGACCTTTTCAAATCTGCTATTAGTGAGTATGGAATGCCATCCCGAGTTAGGGGTGATCATGGGGGCAAAAACATTGACATCACAACATACATCATTACAAAGAATGGCACTCATCATGCGTCCTTTATCTCTGGATCATAAGTCAATTGAATTCCAATATAGTAGCATTAACCATTTGACTTTCAGGTCTACGCACAACATACATATTGAATACCTATGGGTCGAGCTTGGAACTCAGTTCATTCAACACTGGTGTGCTTTTTTTACACACCTTGAAAATCAGCATATGCTTAATCCTCAGAACCTACATCACTTGTGGATTTTACATGCTCTTTTTCTCCCTGATATCAAGAAGGACTGTTCTGACTTCCAACTCAAGTGGAACTGCTGTTACGGTTGACCAAGGGGGATACCAAATTTCCTTGAACACTGACATTCCGACCCCATCCCTGTGGGATGATCTCTTTTTTGATATGGGGGATTATTTCCCTGATGCTCCGTTGACCCCCAACACTGAAGGCAATGCCTTCTGAACTCCGACCATCAACACCGCTGACAAGGCCATGCAAGGCGGTGGACACTGGATCCTGGCTATGTCTCATTTCCCTTTATTTCGTATTACTGTATTTCACATCGGACAGCATCCCCTCAGCAGTGTTCTCTCGTGCACTGCCTCGTAGTTCCTATACTTCCCAGACTCCATCTGAGATCCGATCCCTCCCATATTTAGTATTTATCACCAACCTGCCCTAAAGTCCCAAAGTACTATATATAGGGACACTTCTTTTCATGTAAATCCTTAACCTTGATATACACTATTCACCATGTAAAGTCAAACACTATCAAAGTTCCCCTTCACTTCGATCTCGCTCAGATCTGGAAGCCATCTCATCACTCATCTTGCTATTTGCAGTAATAGTAAGCACGGTACTTTGTACCATCGCTCTTAGCAGGGCTCGCCCTCTATAAGCATGGTCGGCTCGCCGTTCGTCCAAGTAGCGCCAGCCCACGTTCGGGCCTCTGCACAGTGAGCTACCTCTATGGAGTAGCGACAAAGCCTTCCCACGGCATATCAGAGCGAAGCTCTCCGGACCAAGATCTAATCGGGAAACAGGGAAGGTGGCCGGTTGTAGATCAATAAGGATTACACGGTCACGTGTCACAGGTTACGCAGGTCACATAACAACTGCCACCCAATTGACAGTGTTGATACTAATCACAAAAGCCCCATGGTATGTACATAATATACTACAAGTTACTATGCTAACATGCCATATTGAACCAGAACATCTGCTTCTTAGGACAAACCGAGTTCGGCATATATCAAGATGACTGTGAGGGCATCCAACCAGACATCATTAGTAGGTATTATGGTGTACATGGTGCCAGACATCCCATGGATGAAGAAGCCAACAGAAATGACTCGGAAGATATTGGGCCCACAACGCATGCAAGTGATGTCGTCAATCAAAACAAAGACGTGGTTCCATTCCATCAATCTCCATTTACTGAACCTGAAGATGAGGCAGCGTTTTTTGGAATGTTAAGTAATACAATTGACCATCAGATCATCCCAGATGGGTTTGGACTTATGCCAAATGAGTGGGAGGATGGACATTATCTGATCCTCGAAATAATCCAGTTGGGCCAATGGTGATCAAAGGAGCTGGAGGTGTGCCTTGTAGACAAGGTTTGGTATGAACAGGCCTGTTTATGGTGCCAGGCTTTAGTGTGTTTGACATACATGCTATCAGATTAGTAGTAGTACAGGTGTATATAAAGCTTAAAGCATTCACTACAACACTTTGTGTGTCAGGTTCTTTCCAAGCCATCCTTCATTTCACCACATGACTCTGCTTCCCACACTGTAGTACAGTACATGTCCAATATTGACCGTTCCACATTCTGTCATGGAGGTGGGGGTGCATGTAAGTGCGAGGAGTTCTGTTGGCGGGATGATGGAAAACCAATCTGCCACGAATGCGACCATGGTATCAGCAAGCACAACACTGTTGCCTCTGCACTGTCTGCTACTCGGCAAGCTGAACCTCCTCCACCTCTGCCAGATCCATCATCATCACTGCGTACATTCATCCAGGCCACTTCCAACACAGCACCTAGTGTTCTGGAGCTTTTTTCCAACCTCATGGAGCAGAACCTGAAGCCTGACCGCCCACTGCTGCTCACCCAGATAGCAGCCAAGGCCCAGGCTGAGGCTATTGCAACATTCAGGTCTCAGAAACCAAAAGGCACTGCTTTTCCTTGTGTGACTGCTGGCACCCGCAAGATACTGTACATTTCCTTGGCTGTATTTTCAGGTCGTTAATCTCAAGATCCCAGGCTTCTGCAATGGGAGCAACCAACCGTTCACATCTTCCAAGTGATTCATCAAGCCATCAAGCTGGTTCCAAATCAGTGTCAAATTTCCAGGTGAACTTGATTGGAATGGTCATATGTGGTATTGGGTGGGACAGACTTTTGAAGTGGCCGAAGGCACCGTTTGGCAAGATGTTTGCCAGCAAGGTCCAGGCAATGAAAAATCAGTGATGTTTCATCAGCACATCTGGCCTGGGCAATGGGATTGCAGTCAATACTGCATGGATGTTTGCAGAGGTGAACAATCAAGTCTGCTAGTGGTTTCCTCAGATCTTTCAATATCTTGCTTTGGTTCAGTCAGCTAACAAATCATTAACCAAATCCATGTGGCCAGAGTGGCTTGTGCTCATCCGCTCAAGCAGTCAATTCTCAGTTGTTGAGGTTTCCGAGCCCAATGGCCCAACCTTGTTTGAGAACAAGGGGTGCAGCAAGGCCAGTATCGCAGAGAGTATGTTAGGGTTTGGTAAGTCATTTCAACATCATACAGCATCAGTATCTTTGACAATCTTGCTTCTAGCTACCAGGAAAGCCATCCCAGACAATATCTATGAATCATGGAACAAAGAGCCAATCATTGTTGGCTCTGATTCAGAATTTGAAATTGAGTCACCACTGGGCACAACAAACGATAAAACAAACTTTGACGATATCGTCAGCATCCATAGTACTGATAGTCATGGAAGTGATAGTGTTGACATCAACCTAACAAGCTCGATGCTCAATCTGAACATGTATCAAGAGTCCGCCATTGTCAGTTCAAAGAATAAAGGCAAGGGCGTGAAGAAGATTACAGACCCAGTAACGCCTCCACACAAATCCAGTAGGTTCAGGTTCATTGAAGTTATGTCATTTATTGCTCACCAGCCATATTAGTGAAGCACTTCCATGTGTTTCATTCACCGATACAGTCCCCATTCACTACCAAGAAGAGAAGAGATAGTAAGTTAATCCGCTATTCAATACATTCACTCTAAATGTCAGGATTATAATTACCTCAAATGCTATACCATTGTTCTTCAAATCACCGTCGCCCCTGCAGATGCCAACTGTCCTTGCCAGTATTCCCATTTTCAAAGACAATGTCATCCTCTGTGGATGACATTATCCCAATTCCCCCAATGCCCCTCATATCACTAATGCCTTTGGATCCCAGTTTCACCCTCATGGCATTTGACAACCACAGTTCATTCCTGTATCTACCCTCATCGATTTTAATGATTTGCCCGTATGTAGTAAATGAATTCATTGTGTTGCCCTTTGCTTGCTCGCGCTCCTATTTCCATGGGATTTTCCTACTACTCAACATTGCCCAATGTCCAAGAAAGGCATCCTTGACCACAATCTTGATTCCACTAGCATAACGAGCTGATTCAATTCTCTCAATAAATTCTGTATCAACTTTGCCAATAAGCACTTGCAGAACTTCAACCAGAAACATATCTTCGAGTCACACATTGATGAGTATTAGACCGAGGGTATCTCTCACACCATCTACACCAAGCATCGGTTCCTTTACCCTCGTTGCTGTCAACCCTCACAAATGTATTGCTTCAAATGCTGACTCAATTCTCCAAAAATATGCTGCAAACTATTGGGACACAGCTGAGAACAAGGCCCCCCCTCCCGCCCTGCATATTTCAGCTTGCCAACAATGCCTACTACCACATGAGGCACACAGCACAGGACCAATTCCTTATTATTAGGTACGTTTTGTTTTTTCAGTCCATGCTTTGGTTACAAACATTGTATTCCTTTGTAGTGGTGAAACCGGCAGTGGAAAGTCAGAAAGTCGCCAACTTGCCATCAAGACATTACTTGAGCTGTCTGTTTCCAATCTGGGAAAGAAAGGCTCCAAGCTTTGCGAGCCAAGTGCCTGCAGCAGAGTTCATCATAGAGTCCTTGGGCAATGCTCATATGCTCTTCAATCCAAATGCATCTCACTTTGGAAAGTACACAGAGCTACAATTCACCGACAAAGGGTGGCTGTGTGGTATCAAGTCGCTCAACTACTATCTCAAACACAATCAAGTGGCAGCTGTGCCATCAGGTGAACGAAATTTCCATATTTTCTATTACTTGATGGCCAGCACATTGTCAGAAGAACATCAACATCTCCACCTTGTCAACAAGACCCAGTACCGATATCTTGGCCAGTGAGCCAGTGCAGGCACTCAATCCAACAGTGTTCATGACAATGATGCCAATCACTTTGAACAGCTGAAGTTGGCACTCAAGTCCACTGGCCTGTCCAAGCAGCATGTTGCCCAAACATGCCAGCTCGTCATAGCCATCCTCCACCTGGGTAATCTCAAGTTCACCATCGACTGCAGTCATGACGTGGAGGCAGCTGCCATTCGTAATGTGGATGGAATCATTGCAGAGTTCCTTGGTGTACAATCTTTGGTACTCGAGAGCACACTTGCTTACAAGACAAAGCTTGTCAAGAAGGAGCTTTGCACTGTCTTCCTTGACCTCAATAGTGCCTCCAACAACCATGATGACCTTGCCAAGACTCTCTACTCTCTACTTTTCACCTGGCTAAATAAATACATCAACCAACACCTCTGCCGCGATGACTTTGACACCTTCATCAGTCTTTTTGATCTTCCCAGCTCAAAACTTGACGAGTCGACCCAATTCTCTCAATCAATTCTGTATCAACTTCACCAATGAGTGTTTGCAGAACTCCATCCAGAAACATATCTTTGAGTTACATGTTGACAAATATCAGACAGAGGGTATCTCTCATTTTGTCCCCTCAGTGTCATACTTTGACAATGCCGAGTGTGTTTGACTTTTGCAGAACAAGCCTGGTGGCATCATCCACATCATGGATGACCATGCTTGCCGATCACACAAGAAGATGGACCACACAATGATGGAAGCCTTTGGCAAATGCTAGGGTAACCACTCATCCTTCAAGATCAGGGCAATCGACCAATTGAGTTACCCGACTTTCACTGTCAACCATTTCAATGGCCCTGTGACATATTCTTCTCATGGCTTCCTCAACCACAATCTAGATTCCCTTAACCCTGACTTCTCCATGGGTCTAATGTTGGTGCAGCAGATGGCACTGAAAGGGTTGGATCAATCAATCCCTTCATCAAGGGCATTTTTTCTGGCAAAGCCATTGCGACCCAGGCACATCCTAAGAATGAGGATACCATTGTCTCTGTGCAGCAGCCAGTCAAGCCGATGTGTGCCCCATCAATGCATTGCAATGGTACTGTCAAGCAGATGCCAAATGCTCCACGAGGACGGTGCTGGCAATGAACAAGACCAGGAGGGGGACGATACACTGAACCTTTCCTTGGGTCTGACACCATGTGTAGCTGGTGAGTTCAGGGCCGCTCTGGATACCCCGTGCGAGACACTATCAGAAACACAATCCTGGTTTATCTCCTGTGTACTTAGGCATGACACTATAGCTACAACAAATATATAAATCTGCAGTCTGCAATTGTTTAGTGCAGCAGACCAATGAAGTTTGTAGTGTGACTGAGTAAAATAGAGTCAAATTTTCATGGGGGACTAACATTTATAGTGCAATGGAGTAAATTATTCATGATGCATTATTTGTGCAGATCTTCTGCCATATTTCTCTACACTTTCTGGCTACACTTTGACTATACTTTGAATACACGTTGTGACTACACTTTAACTACACTTTCTGTACACTTTGTGACTACATTCTGACTACACTTTTTGTACACTTTCTGACTGTACTTTTTGTTTACTTTTTGATTAGGATTAGGATTAGGATTAGGATTAGCTTAACATTAAAGTACTATTACCACTATGACTACTATGAATATACTATGAATGCTATGAAATACTATGATACTATGATACTATGATACTATGGACACTATGAATGCACTTTCAATACTATGACACTATAACTACTATGAATGTACTATGAATGCTATGGATTACTATGGTACTATGATACTATGACACTATGGACACTATAAATACACTGTCAATACTGTACTATGACACTATGAACACTATGAACACTATGAGTTATCTATGAAATTACTATGACTACTATGAAACTACTATGGCACTATGAGCACTATGGTGAAATCCTGTGTTTACTGATGTGCATGAGATGCTGGAAGAGGCATGCCATCAGACTTAGAGTTGAAGTCAGGAATACTGGCAGTGAAAAAGATGGAATGGCCACAAATCTTCTCAACAAGTTGAATAAAGACTTCATATGCCAAAGTTTTCATTGATGGTGCAATCATATCTCAATTTAGTACAATTCTTCCAGGTCAATTCCTGCAGTGTTGTGCCATTTCTACTAGCTTGAGGGGGATAACATCTTTGAATCAGATTTTGCAAGTATGGACAACAGCCTTGTGTATCATTCCAGGCCTGAATGTGGCATCAAAACCTGATGGTGACATTGTCCTCAAGTGGGTATCCAGACACATTCTTTGCAGGTCCATCCATAGTGTTATAATATGAACATTTTCAAAACTTTTACGCTTCATTCCTTCACTTACAAAATCACATGACTACACACCATGTGATTGTGAGAACATTTATGTAATCAATCAGGTGATAAAGTCTAGAACCTAATCACGTGACACACCTCATGTTATTAATCTCCGTTCTTTTCACACCTTATCTATTCTCACAGTCATTTCCGTCTTTCTGCTCACATGAACGCTTCTCATATATATCTACTTATAGTAAATAGTCACACACACAGCTTGGTCCATGCTCATCCATGTAACATATAAAAGGTAGACATTGTAATGACTGATACCTCAGTCGAATCCACTTTGTTTCCCTGCTATAGTCATTGCCTTGGCCTCTGGTCATTGTAGGCTGCAGTTGAACAGACAAGACTGTTATGCGAAGCGTATCAAAGGAGTACTCAATACTAAACAACACTCTTAGGCGATGCTCACATAGAAACCGACGTCCAAGATGTTATGGTTCTCAAGCGACAAAGATTTGACTAAGGTATGCTAGTGAC
>JBBPNO010000662.1:0-17251 GCA_038090915.1 Boletus eberwhitei
CTGCAGTAACTTACTCCCAAGACAGACGAGCCGGAGAACTCGATTTCACACACTTTTTTACTCCACCCGACCCTATGACACCCTTCAGGTCCTATAAAATGCAGTCAAAGTATGTCGTCGTCTTCGTTGTTCGCCTCACTCTGACACAGGTTTCTCAGGAGCGGTTCGACGGACACAATTCTACCAGTTGATTACGTCGATCCACCAGATCTCACTGACATGCTTCAACGAGGTAAGAAACATATTGTTGGACACGGTTCTTTCGGCACCATGTTTCGTTGCTCCGGTGCACCGATCGGGGAGGTTAGCATCTTCATACTCACTTCCCTCAAATTTTTACCCATGTTCCTTGTGTTCAGGTCGCAGTCAAGGATATTACCTTTCATCATGGCTCCGGCGAAACCCAAGGGGATGTATTCATGCGAGTGAGTTGATGACAGTGTTCCGCCGTACGTTCTGCGAAATTATGGTGTGGCTCCACACACAGAAAGTGAGACGCGAACTAGGAATATGGAGAAGATTAGACCATCCTAACATCGCCCCCTTATTGAGAACAGCATGTGGCGACGACTTCGGATCTGATTATCCTTGCATAGTTTCGATGTGGATGTTGCATGGAACTCACCGAGTATCTCCAGCACCGTGGGACCATGCTTTCACTTCCTAGTCGCATTCAACTTGTGCGTTCGAGACATTCGTGATGCTCACCTAGTTGACAAATGACCAGTTGATGTTACAGATCAAAGGATTAGTTGCCGGATTAGAGTATCGTGAGTTACAAACTCTGGTTGTCATGGCCGTTATATAACATTCTCCTGTAGTACATTCGAAACAACTTGTTCATGGAGACCACCCTGTGAGTTGTATTACCTGATTGCGACGTCGGTCTGATTCATCATCACCATAGGGAAATATTATGATCGACGGTGAACACAACACACGTCTCACCGACTTCGGGTTGTCTCAAACACTTAGCAAGCATGATCAGTTAACTTACCTCTGGACTGCTTCCATTCGTCCCGGAGCAGCGATGTGGGCCGCACCAGAGCTGCAGTATCCTGACTTGTACCCGGACGTCAAGACTGAAGCCACGCTCAACGTTGATATCTACTCTCTCGGCAGTATCATCCTCTTCATACGTTATTACTTCTGTCCTCAGCTCCTCAATTGGAATTGCAGATACTGTCTGGGAAATATCCTTGGCCAAACAGAATGGAGGTCGAATGTAAAATAAGGGAATTCCAGAATCCACCACGCCCTGATAGTACTCCGGACGGTGTTTGGAACTTCATCGAGCGATGTTGGTCCCCACGACGACCGACAAATCGGCAATCAGCCCAAGAAGCATTGGCATTCTCCAGAGACAGCCTCGAGCAACTGCTGCAGCCAAAGTATGTTCATGTCATGATTTTCTTGCGAAGCCCCTGATGCTTGATCGAAGTCCTGCGTCTGATATCAATGCCGTGCTATTCGGTGCTGTCGGGCACGGGAAGAGCTCGATCAACAATCTCCTTGCCGAGGAGCTGATTGCACACGTATCCGGGGATGTGGAAACTCGCACCAAGCGCTCCCAGGTATCCATCGGTGAAAAACGGATCCGATTATTGGACATGATAGGATTTCGCCTTGCCCGAACAAGCGCTGAAAACACTCTTTCGGACTTACGCCGCAACCCTCCTGATTTACCCCCGTCTTGATCTTTCGTGTGCGAGGGTGGAAGGAATCTCGACCAAACTTTGCCTGAAGATGACTCGGAGGTGGCTCGCCGGTCGACCAGGGAGCAGGCCGAGAGACTCATCAGGTTGTACCAGGCATGGGGGACTGAATGTCCTCCGCTAGCTATTCGAAACCAACCACATGCAACTATGTAATTTAATAGTGCAGTAGGACGAGATACTATACAATTTCTTATAGAAAGCCGGACAACACGTTGTATTATATTTATTCACCTTGTCAGGACCTTGCCACTGGCACCAGCCACAAATGCACGATATCTTTCAGGTCACATAAAGTCGAGTCACAGTATTTCTATCTCGTCTTCTTGGTTGTTCACATCCCTCTGACGGCCACGCTCCCTCGTGCCAGTGGCCTCAACCAAACCGAAAAGGATGTATTCATGCGAGTGAATTGATGGCAATTTTTTGCGGTACCTCGACTAAGTTCTGACATTAGAAAACGAGACGCGAGGTTGGAATATACTTAGAGACCATCCCAACATTACCCCGTACGGCTCCGAGTCCCTGATCAGCACAGCGATCCCGAAGTGTGTCGACAGTGATCTTCTTTTTGTGCGTTGCCCACCTCCGAGTTATCTTCAGGCACAGTTTGGCCGAGATTCCTTCGGATCCACCTCGCACTCGAAAGATCAAGACGGGGGGAAATCAGGTGAATAGCAGCGGCATATGTCCGAAAGAGTATTTTCAGCGCTTGTTCGGACTGCGTACGACCTGTCTGGACCGTGGTAACGCACGCACGAATGGATTTTGAACCGGGAAATCGGTTCTTTCTGTCTTGATGACGTTTCCGCCATACGTTCATCAAGCGTGTCAAGACGGGTCACGACGAAGGCTATTTGGACCGGCCACCGAAGAATTCGCTGATCAACCGGTAGAGACCACCAAGCGAAGCGAAGATTCCGCCCTTGCTTGCACAGAGAAGAATAAGGTCAAAGCCCTCGGGGAGGTTTCGCAAGAGAGCGTGTGCTTGTTCGTACGGATCGGCCTTCCACCAATGGACATCTGGTGCCACCGGGGTCGCTTGGTGCAAGGTTCCACGTCCGCGGATACTTGTGTATAGGCTTACCGCTACTCGAAGATCTTTATTCGTCTTCATGGCATCCCATACCACAGCTTATTGGCCACAGGTACCAGTTTTATTTTGCTTCCACCACTCTGTAGCGTACAGATTTCTTTGCCGAGGTCGAATTCGCGCTTGGCCACATTGTGGAATTTGGGTCCACTTCCTTGCAGTTTCGTTTGGGTTTACTGGTCACGGTCGGCTGACGAGTTTGAAGGAGAAGCATGAAGGGGGAGATCGGCAGATTGTTGTGCGATAACCGCATGAGCAAGCTGCATCAGGGGGTTAGGAAGGATGGAGAGACATGCATGATGATCACTATGTAGAAATCTGTGGTAGACGCCGTATGATATTCAGTAAGTGGTGGCTGTACTATAATTATGTACCGTACACCTACTCCCGGGATTCATAATATTCAAGTCGTATGTTCGGCACGCATGGCAACTTGAAGTGGGGTCGATCTCGGCGCCTGCTGCGGACGTGTCCCGGGGAGGTTGTTATGAATTACTTCTGCCAATCGCAAAGCCCAATGGATATCTTGAAAACCGGTCCACAGTTGACCCCGTCAATGTTGTTATAACGTTATAAGGATCTCGCGAGGCTGCGCTCGCTGGCACCGCGGTAACTTCCAAGGTAAACGTTCTTACATATGTCAGATATGTAGATTACATGTGGTGATACAGTGATATATGGCGATGTCCAAAGTCCACTGGGGGATCCGATGAACTTCCATCAACAGCTCTTGCATTCCCCATTCGGTGAGGCCCAGCGACGCGCGAATACACCCTCATACAATGAGTGCGGTGAAGGGGTACAATGAGAGACACGTTGACGTTCTGCCATCACCTGCTGACAGGTCTGGATGGGGGGGGGGGGGAGGGAGGAGCCATAAAGTAAGCGATGATCAGGCGCCGTCTTCATGACATGAGTGCGTATAAATCAGAACGGAATAAACAATGCGTGCGATGCAGTTCTCGTGAAGTATGTGCCGACGGCTAAATAAACCGGGCCAAGATGAAGACATGGAGAGTGGTGATGATGCCAGTGTATCGGCTCGCACGAGGCACGTAACCCCAATTAAGGGGTCGTTCGCCTACAAGTGCACGTGGACTGAATGGGACTGGGAGTGGAAGGCGACAGAGGGAGAAAGCAAGATGGACGCGCGAGCATCGTAAGACTAGCACGCCGCTCGTATGAGCGGCGTGACCAAGCGCCTCAATGTGCTGCGGTCTTGCGTCGGTGTCTCGTCGCATCTTCCCTCAACCGAGACCAGGAAGTCCAATCTTCATCGAAGTCTCCAGCTCTAACGGGGGCTATCCAATCGAGAGCCAACCACAGGCTAACCGACGAGTAGAGTTGCATGCCAGGCGGCGCGGCGAAATTGTCTGTGAACCAGGTGAAGCGAGTAGAGGAGGGGTGGGGTGTCATAAACAATGCAGAAAAAAAGCGTCCAATATTGTAGTGATGCGACCTGCAATCCAGGCAGGTATTCCAGTCGTGCGAGTCATCTTTGCAATAATAGACAGTGAAAGATGATGTCACCGACAACGTGGGGTATTTTTGAGGTCCAGGACAAGTTGAACATCATTGGCAGCATGTAAAGATGAAAGGCATTGGCAGAGGGCACGACGATAAAAGCATTAACACATACAAATAAGATTTTGTAGAGGGCTTGGACGTTTGCTACGCTGCTTCCACTTCGTGGAGTCGGGGATAGTTGGTCAACCCACAGCGGTTCTGGAGTACAAACGTCTTCTTTTCGCGCATTTCCAGCCTGCGAGATATCTCCAGCCAAAGTTCGGTCCAGCTTCCTTCCACCCTTGCACTCCAAAGATCAAGGCGGGGGGAAATCGGGGGGGTGGCGGTGGCGTAAGTCCGAAGGAGTGCTTTCAAGTTCAGCGCTTGTGTGGACTGATCACGACCTCTCTGAAACGTGGTGACGCATGCATGAGGAATAGATTGAACCGGGATACCGGTTCTTTCAGTGGTGCTATCTTGATTGCGCTCCCACCACTGTTCATCGAGCGTGTCATGGTGGGTCACGACGAGGGTTATTGGAGCACGACCGCCGAAGAAGTCGTTGATCAGCCGGTAGAGATTGCCAAGCGAAGCAAAGATTCCGCCCATGCTTGTACAGAGAACAATAAGGTTAACGCCATTAGGGAGGCTTTGCAAGACAGCATGTGCTTGTTCGTAAGGTGAGAGAGGGCTGACTTCTCCCCCGTGGACATGGCGGAATCCCATCGTGTCCCATAATCGGATCTGCCTTTCACCAATGGACATCTGGGGTCGCTTGGTGCAAGTTTCCACGTCCGCGGATACTTGTGCAATTGGCTCTTCGGCAAGGAGATTGATGACTGAGCGCTTTTCGCACCCGACAGCACCGAATAGCACGACATTGATATCAGATACAGGACTTTGATCATGCGTCAGGAGTTTTGCAAGACAATCACGATATCAACCTACTTTGGCAGCAGCAGTTGCTCTAGGCTGTCTCTGGAGAACGTCAATGCTTCCTGGGCTGATGGCCGATTTGTCGGTCGTCGTGGAGACCAACAGCGCTTGATGAAGTTCCAAACACCGTCCGGAATACTATCAGGGCGTGGTGGATTCTGGAATTCCTTCAATTTACATTCGACTTCCGTTCTGTTTGGCCAAGGATATTTCCCCGAAAGGATCTGCAATTCCAATTCAGGCGCTGAGGACAGAAGTCGAGTAATAACCAGAGACAACGTACGAAAAGGATGATACTACCGAGAGAATAAACATCGCTGTTGAGCGTGGCTTCACTCTTGACGTCCGGGTACAAGTCAGGATATTGTAGCTCTGGTGCGGCCCACATCGCTGCGCCAGGACGAATGGAATCCGTGAAGAGATAGGTCAATTGATCAAGCGGGCTAAGAGTTTGAGACAACCCGAAGTCGATGAGACGCGCGTTGTGTTCGCCGTCGATCATAATATTTCCCTACGGTGATGATAAATCAGATCGATGTCACAATCAGACGATACAACTCACAGGGTGGAAATCTCCGTGAACAAGCCGTTTCGAATGTACTACGGGAGAATGTCATATAACGGCCATGACAACTATATTTCGCAACTCACGATACTCTAGTCCGGCAACCGATCCTTTGATCTATGACATCAACGGGTCATTTGTCAACTGGGTGAGCGTCATGATTGTCTCGTACTCACAAGTTGGATGCGATCAGGAAGTGAAAGCATAGTTCCACGATGCTTGAGATACTCAGTGAGCGTTCCATGCGGCATCCACATCGAGACCATGCAAGGATGATCAGATCCGAAGTCTTCGCCACATGCCGTTCCCAAGAAGGGGGCAATGTTCGGATGGTCTAATCTTCTCCATATTCCAAGTTCGCGTCTCACTTTCTAGAGCCACAACAGAAGTTAGCAAAACGTATGGCGGAACATTGTCGTCAACTCACTCGCATGAACACATCCCTTTCGATTTTGTCGAAGCCATGATGAAAGGTAATAGCCTTGACTGCGACCTGAACACAAGGAACATGAGTAAAAATTTGAGGGAGGTGAGTATGAAGATGCCTACCTCCCCGCCCGGTGCATCGGAGCAACGAAACACGGTGCCGAAAGAACCGTGTCCAACAATACGTTTCTTACCCAGCCGAAGCGTGTCGGTGAGATCTGGCGGATTGATGAGATCAACTGGTAGAGTTGTGTCCACCGTATTGCCCCTGAGAAACATGTGTCAAAGTGAAGCGAACAACGAAGACGACGACATACCCTGACTCCATTTTATAGGAGTTGGAGGGGGTTAAAGTGTACTGCAGTGGCAGCGATAAGGGCCTTATACGGGAGCACGTGTGGTTGGTGCAAAGTAGACTCTCCACGAGTCCAGGATATGCCTCGCGTTCTATTGGGATAACTTTTATACCTTTTGCTGCACACCACGTAAATGCGTAAAGGGCGTGTTATACCATCTGCAAAATACATGTCAACGTTTGTTACGTCCTCATTGCTTGATATTCCTTTCCCCGGCGGGCCGCGCGACAACGTTGTAACATTGATGTTTGCCAGGAGGAGTCTGACAGTATGCTATACGCGAGGCATGCGCGCCGAGTAACCTACAAAATGCCGTAACAATGTAAGTAAGGACCCCAGAAACCAACAAACAAAGAAAGACAAGGAAAAAAAGAAAGCACAAGTGCATGAGCGTAGTATGCGCCCGTCTGGCTTGCAGTGGCGTTGTGGGAGCTGCGTCCGCGCTGGCATTCGTATAGCTTGGGGGTGGTGTCGTCTGGCACCCGCGGGTCCTAAGGGCGTGTGGGTTTGACACACCTGTCGCCGTCGTCGTCGTCTCCCCTCGTCCGTCCTTGCCTCGTTCCCCATCTCCTCGTCAACACGCGATACCGCCCGCCCCCTGCCAGACGAAGCATCCACACGACCACACGTATACATTGTCATCGTGTGCAGACCTACCCCCGTCCTTCTTACCACAAGTGCGCTAAATCAGATGCGACCACACACATCGCCACTACCCTTGTAGATAACGGATTGAATGCGTATACACCAGTATTACCGCACGTGGATAACCACGCACTCACAACGTCGACAGCCCCGTCCCACCCTGCCTACGACAATGCGTTGTCACTCTCCTTCTGCTCCCATGCTCCCAACGAACCAATCGTCGACCAGGCCCGTATGCCCGCACACACCACACTGGAGAGCTCGGAGCCTGGTGTCTGGGTTCCATAGTCATGATAGAGTTCAGTTATCATTGATCAAGCAATCGCATGGCTGCACTATTAGCTGAGCTTGAGCAAGGCAGGGTGTCGGACCCAGTCGTAGGGCATCCTCAGCCGGTAACCCCTCCCACTGTGATTCCAGTTTCACTCTAGAGACTGTCGAAGTACCAGAGATATAAGATCAATTAAAGGATCTACACATTATAATGACAAGATTAAAACGTCCATTATCCTCCAGCAATATCAGACTACCATAGTAGTGTGACACAGCCAACAATGATGAACCTAATGTGAGAGGATAAGATAGAAGATGCAACGAAGATAGCAGGCACCAACACATGGAGAGACAGGGGGACAGCAATTATAACGGCAACTAGTGATAACAACGAGGACGGCGGATGATGACAATGAGGACCGCGGGCAACAATGAGGACAGCGGGCAACGAGGACACTGGCAATAACATGCTTACGTAACGCGCCTTTCGTTGTAAACTTCGTGTTGTCCTGCAAGTACATACTTATTACTTACTAGTACTACTTATCACACTGAAATATTTGACCACACGCGCCCACAATGTGATGGGCAGTGTTTACATAAATATGAGGAAAATGTAGCATAAATAATCCGGAATTTCGGGGTCCTTATTCGGACTTTTCCGGCTCACTCAGATATGTTCCCGCATTATGAACGCTCACACGCCTTCTGACCATTTATGCAGATAGGGAGAACAGAGGTGTTACCCTGCATCATGGTAGGTGTATCCAACGAATATGATTAACGCTCCGACGGAACGTTCATGACGCCCAGGCTCCTACACCCCGTTTCTGGAAAGCCTGTAGACATATACCCTGAGTGGGGTGGTTGCGGCGTGTGTTGCGGACGTGCACGTGGAGGTCGTTATGAACGCACCAACCACAAGGCTGCCACGAATCCGAGAATAGATGTAAAATTGAACCCTCGTTATAAGTACCTCACGAGACTGCACTCGCCGCCACTGCAGTACACTTTAACCCCCTCCAGCGCCTATAAAATGGAGTCAGGGTAGGTCGTCGTCTTCGTTGTTCGTTTCACTCTGACACAAGTTTCTCAGGAGCAGTTCCACGCACACAACTCTACTAGTTGATCTCATCGATCCGCCAGATCTCACTGACACACTTCACCGGGGTAAGAAACGTATTGTTGGACACGGTATCTTCGGCACCGTGTTTCGCTGCTCCAATGCACCGAGCAGGGAGGTTAGCATCTTCATACTCACTTCCCTCAAAATTTTACCTATGTTCCCTGTGTTCAGGTCGCAGTCAAGGCTATTACCTTCCATCATGGCTCCGACAAGATCGAAAGGGATGTGTTCATGCGAGTGAGTTGACGACAATGTTCCGCCATACGTTTTGCTAACTTCTGTTGTGGCTCTAAGAAAGTGAGACGCGAACTTGGGATATGGAGAAGATTAGACCATCCGAACATTGCCCCCTTCTTGGGAACGGCATGTGGCGAAGACTTCGGATCTGATTATCCTTGCATGGTTTCGATGTGGATGTCACACGGAACGCTCACTGAGTATCTCCAGCACCGTGGAACCATGCTTTCACTTCCTGATCGTATACAACTTGTGAGTTCAAGATGTCGGTGACGTTCACCCAGGTGACAAATGACCTCTTGATGTCACAGATCAAAGGATCGGTTGCTGGACTAGAGTATCGTGAGTTGCGAACTCCAGTTGTCACGGCCATTATATGACATTCTCCCGTAGTACATTCGAAACGACTTGTTCATGGAGATTTCCACCCCGTGAGATGAATTACCTGATTGTGACATCGATCTGATTTATCATCACCGTAGGGAAATATTATGATCGACGGCGAACACAACGCGCGTCTCACAGACTTCGGGTTGTCTCAAACTCTTAGCCAACGTGATCAATTGACATACCTCTGGACTGATTCCATTCGTCCCGGCGCAGCGATGTGGGCCGCACCAGAGCTACAATATCCTGACTTGTACCCGGACGTCAAGATTGAAGCCACGCTCAACAGCGAT
The DNA here is from genome assembly GCA_038090915.1 of Boletus eberwhitei. Taxonomy (NCBI): domain Eukaryota; kingdom Fungi; phylum Basidiomycota; class Agaricomycetes; order Boletales; family Boletaceae; genus Boletus; species Boletus eberwhitei. Next base: position 9,559 of record JBBPNO010000662.1, read on the forward strand.
ATTTACTCGCTCGGAAGTATCATCCTCTTCGTAAGTTATTACTCGGCTTCTTTTCTCAGCGCCTGAATTGGAATTGCAGATCCTTTCTGGAAAATATCCTTGGCGAAACGAAATGGAGGTCGACTGCAAATTAAAGGAATTCCAGAATCCACCACGCCCTGATAGTATTCCGGACGGTGTTTGGAACTTCATCGAGCGCTGTTGGTCTCCACGACGGCCGACAAATCGGCCATCAGCTCAGGAAGCGTTGATGTTCTCCAGAGACTGTCTAGAGCAACTGCTGCAGCCAAAGTATGTTCATGTCATGATTTTCTTGCAAAACTCCTGATGCATGATCGAAGTCCTGCATCTGATACCAACGTCGTTCTATTCGGTGCTGTCGGGTGCGGGAAGAGCTCGATCATCAATCTTCTTGCCGAAGAGCCAATTGTACAAGTATCCGCGGACGTAGAAACTTGCACCAACTTGAGGCCACCACAGATGTCCATCGGTGAGAGGAAGATCCGATTATGGAACACCATGGGATTCCGTTTCACCCACGGGGGAGTCAGTCCTCTTGCGCCTTACGAACAAGCACATGCTGTCTTGCGAAACCTCCCCGGTGGCGTTAACCTCCTCCTTTTCTGTGTAAGCAAGGGCGAAATCGTCGCTTCACTTGGTAGTCTCTACCGGCTGATCAACGACTTCTTCGGCGGTCGTGCCCCAATAGCCCTCGTCGTGACCCACCTTGACACGCGCGATGAACAGTGGTGGGAATGCTATCAAGATAGTATCACTGAAAGAACCGGTATCCCGGCTCAATCTACTCCTCATACATGCGTCACCACGGTCCGGACAGATCGGGATCAGTCCCAACTTGCGCTGAAAGCACCCCTTCGGACGTACGCCACCGCAACCCCCCCGATTTACCCCCGTCTTGAAACTTTCGTGTGCAAGGGTGGAAGGTATCTCGGCCAAAATTTGACTGAAGATAACTCGGAGGTGGACAACGGGCGAAAAGGAGATGATTGTCGACAAACTTCGGGGATCGCTGTGGGTTGACCAAGGAGCATGCCGAGAGACTCATCAGGTTGTACTTTGGTTGGGGGACTGGATGTAGTCACGTCAGGAAACGTCTTTCGTCTAATTGATCTTATTTTCGGCGCTGAGCGCCGAGCTTCACGAGCCAGGTTTTCCGACAAAACAATTTATTTGTCTGGTAATTTGTGTAACCCTCCATCTTGGACGGCTTTTCAGCTCATGGAACCAACATGGAACTTATAATAATATTCAGAACAAGTTTTTCTTAACAAATACATTACTGGAACTAAGCCGTAGATACTCTACCAAGTGTACGCTAATTATATCTGACAGTCGCCGGCTATGACACAAAGGTACGGGTGACGCGGTATGTACATTCTTGAAGTGACATGGAGGGTGGAGATGATCTGTATCGGCTCGCACGAAGCACGTAATCCCTCGGGGTCATTCACCTGCAAGTGCGCGTGGACTGAATGGGACTGGGAGTGGAAGGCGACAGAGGACTAGTGAGAAGGCAAGATGGACGCACGAGCATCATAAGACGAGCATGACACTCGTATGAACAGCATGATCAACCGCCTCAATGGGGTGCCAGTGAAACAAGCAGAAGAGGGTGGCCAGCCAATCCGAAGGACACGCGGGGGTGAGTGTATAGTCTCGTTTCTGACGCATAGGCGTGCGGCGGTGGTGGTGCGTTCATCGTTTGGCATGCAGGTTGGGGGAGATATGTTCGTTCGGGATTCAACGAGGGAAGTGGGTGGGCCTTCTAGTCCACGTGAGTGAGAGATGGGGGTGGTGCGGTCTGGTGTATGTGAGCCGACAGTGCGTGGTGGCGGCGTACTCGTTTCGGCGCGATGAAGGATGGCCCAGGGTGAGGTCGTCTACTAACACGCGGAAGCTATAGCACTTCACACTGCCCACATTATAGGGGCACGTGTTCTCTGTACACGTTCACCCGCATACTGCGCTTTCAAGTTTCAAAGCGGAATCGCACCTTTACATTTCCTGGATCAACAAGCAGCCGGACGACTCGGACCCCAGAAGTCCAACCACCGAGCACGTTTCTGACAGCTTAGCGTGTATGCTATCTCTAACCCTGTACTAATCCCACATCCGAGCTCTGAGTACTCGTTCATGAATACCACCACGGTCTCCAATGGCCCGAAAGCCCGGATACCAGCCCTCAGTTCAAGGGGCTATTGTATCTGCCACATCCATCCTACATAGTGCTAACTTGAGGAAGACTTCGGCCTATAAGACACTCCCAGATCTATCGCACTCACAGCTCGGTCACATCAATCCGAATGCTCGCATACCAGCCCACCGATGCTATGCTAGATGCTGCTGACTCGGATATCATTTTTCATTTCCGCACTCTCGAGTCGACACCCTACACAGCTACAGCGTGAATCGGAGCTTCATATGATGTGGTATTCACACATCCGAGTCCACGCCTACCTCAATATCTTACGAAAGGCACACCTCGGCATGTGCACTCGAACAAAATGCTTCAAGACTTAGGCGTCACATTCATGAATTTGAGAGCGTGATTCAGAATCTAACTTCCTTGATCATCGATCATTTGACATCCTTTGGTTCTTCTTGGTAGTACTTCGTAGTATTGGGAGGTGTGGTATAGGTGTCCAGCTGAACAACAAGTAGTACGTCAAGTAAGACAGAGACGAAACCGATAAACCTTTGGCAGCCAGGGAGTTTCGGGGTCCTCATCGGACTTTTCCGGCTCACCAAAAAATCAAAATGTGTTTCCGCATGAAAAAGCGCCGCAATGCAGGTAAATGTCAATTCACATACCTACATTTCCATTGTCAACTTGATTTCTGACCATTTATGCAGATGGGGAAAACAGAAGTGTTCCCCTGCATCCTGGAAGGTGTATCCAACGTGTATGGTAAACGCTCCAATGGAACGTTCGTGGTGCCTCGGCTCCTACAACCCGTTGCTGGAAAGCTTGTAGACATATGCGCAGATCTGTATATGTTCGGCATGGTAAAGGTTGGTCGCAACGCGTGTTGTGGACGTGTCCCGCGGACGTTATTATGAATACATTGCACTAAACACAAGGCCGCCATGAATCCGACTCGTAATGGATGTAAACCGCACCACAGGTCCTCTGTTATAAGGACCTCGCGAATTATGGTCGCTGCCGCTACGGTAACTTACTCAAAAGACAGACGAACCGGAAATCTAAATTTCAGCACCTCGAGTACACTTTTTCTACTCCACACTCCTCTACGGTACCCTTCAGGTCCCATAAATGGAGTCAATGTATGTCCTCGTCTTGGTTGTTCGCCTCACTCTGACTTGTCAGGAGCAGTCCAACGGACACAATGCTACCAGTTCATCTCGTCGTTCCCCCAGATCTTACTGACACACTTCGGCTGGGTAAGAAACGTATTGTTGGACACGGTTCTTTCGGCACCGTGTTTCGTTGCTCCGGTGCACAGAGCAGGGAGGTTAGCATCTTCATACTCACCTCCCTCAAAATTTTACATATCTTCCTTGTGTTCAGGTCGCAGTCAAGGCTATTACCTTCTATCATGGCTTCGACGAAACCCAAAGGGACGTGTTCATGCGAGGGAGTTGATGACCCTGTTCTGCCGTACGTTGTGCTGACTTCTGGTGTGGCTCTAGAAAGTGAGACGCGAACTTGGAATATGGAGAAGATTAGACCATCCGAACATTGCTCCCTTTTTGGGAACGGCATGTGGTGAAGACTTCGGGTCTGATTATCCTTGCATGGTTTCGATGTGGATGTCACATGGAACGCTCACCGAGTATCTCGAGCGTGGAACCATGCTTTCACTTCCTAGTCGCATTCAACTTGTGAGTTCGAGACATCCGTGACGCTCACACCCAGTTGACAAATGACCTGTTGATGTCACAGATCAAAGGATCAGTTGCCGGATTAGAGTATCGTGAGTTGCGAACTTTAGTTGTCATGGCCATTATATGACACTGGCATTCCCTGTAGTACATTCGAAACGACTTATTCATGGAGATTTCCACCCTGTGAGTTGAATTACCTGTTTGTGACATCGGTCTGATTGATCATCACTGTAGGGAAATATTATGATCGACGGCGAATACAACGCACGTCTCACCGACTTCGGGTTCTCTCAAACTCTTCGCCCGCATGATCAATTGACCTACCTCTGGACTGATTCCATTCGTCCCGGCGCAGCGATGTGGGCCGCACCAGAGCTGCAGTATCCTGACTTGTACCCGGACGTCGAGATTGAAGCCACGCTCCACAGCGATATTTATTCTCTCGGTAGTATCATCCTCTTTGTAAGTTACCTTCTGTTATTACTCGGCTTCTGTCATCAGCCCCTGAATTGGAACTACAGATCCTTTCAGGGAAATATCCTTGGCCAAACAGAATGGAGGGCGAATATAAATTAAGGGAATTCCAAAATCCACCACGCCCTGTTAGTATTCTGGACGGTGTTTGGAACTTCATTGAGCGATGTTGGTCTCCACGACAACCGACAAATCGGCCATCAGCCCAGGAAGCATTGATGTTCTCCAGAGACAGCCTAGAGCAACTGCTGCTGCCAAAGTAGGTTGGTGTCATGATTTTCTTGCAAACTCCTGACACTTGATGGAAGTCCTGCACCTGATATCAATGTCGTGCTATTCGGCGCTGTCGGGTGCGGGAAGAGCTCGATCATCAATCTGCTTGCCGAGGAGCCAATTGCACAAGGATCCGCGGACGTGGAAACTCGCACCAAGCGACCCCAGATGTCCATCGGTGATAGGCGGATACGATTATGGGACACGATGGGATTCCACCTTGCCGACGGGGGAGAAATCAGTCCACTTTCGCCTTACGAACAAGCACATGCTGTCTTGCGAAACATCCCTAGTGGTGTTAACCTTATTCTTCTCTGTACGAGCATGGGCGGAATCCTGGCTTCGCTTGGTAGTCTCTACAGGCTGATCAACGACTTCTTCTTCGGCGGTCGTGCCCCAATAGCCCTCGTCGTGACCCATCTCGACACGCTCGATGAACGGTGGTGGGAACGAAATCAAGATAGCATCACTGAAAGAACTGGTATCCCAGTTCAATCTATTCCTCATGCATGCGTCACCACGGTCCAGACAGATCGTGATCAATCCAAACATGCGCTGAAAACACTCCTTCGGACTTATGCCACCGCAACCCCCCCGATTTCCCCCGGTCTTGAAACGTTCGTGTGCAAGAGTGGAAGGAACCTCGGCCAAACTTTGGCTGAAGGTAACTCAGAGGTGGGCTACGCGCGCAAAGAAGTTGACTGTCGTCAAACTTTGGGGATTGCTGTGGGTTGACCAGGGAGCAGGCAGAGAGACCCATCAAGTTGTACTGTAGCAATGGGCGACTAAATGTACTTATATAGTTTCTTATGGAAAGCCGGACAATACAACGATTATATTTATTCACCTTGTCCGATCCTTGCCGCTGGTACCGGCCACAAATGCACGATACCATTCTGGTCACGTCAAAGTATTTCGTCTTCTTGGTTGTTCACCTCCCTCTGACGGACGCAGCTCGACGGACATACTATTACTACCTTCCGTCGTGGCCTGAACCAAACCGACGATTTTTCGCCGTTCTTTGCTGAGTTCTGGTGGGAGTCGTGTGACACTAGGAAATGGGATCTGAGATGCGAGCTTTGGAACATGGAGAAGATTAGACCATCCGGATATTGTCGCACTCCTGAGTCCTGGGCACTGCACGCGGCGAAAATTTCAGAACTGATTGTCCTTAGTACATGGTATCGATCTGGATGTCGCATGCTAAGAACGTGTGGGTGGTTGTGTTGCGGGATCTCTCGAATGTGGGCCATCTGTCTTGATATCAGGTACCATTTTTGTTCCAAAAAAAATTAACAGAAATCTCACGTATAGCATGGCATACTAGTATCAGACTCAAGTACATGTTGTGGTGAAACTCGAGCTTTGCAACTCTGGTTGAATGATACTCGGTATAGTTCGACACGAGTACCAAGGAGACCACACGAGACATCACGGTCCTGGATAGATTACACCCCGCGCTGTCGCCACGCACTTACATTGATCGGTCCCGCTCTACTAGTTCCGTTTAGTGACCCCAGGTCCCATCCGTCCCTTCTCACGGGTAGAAGAACCGAACTGTGATCCATTATAGATAATGACAATTGCACTAGCTGAAGATTTTCAGCATGGGCTTCCTTGACGGTTTTCCCTCGATGGATACATTATGATCGTCACCGTGACTGAGTACTGAGGGTTCTTACTACTAAGTATGCGGCCCAGGACTCAGGAGCGAGTCAATATTCGGATGGTCTCATGATATCTTCTCTATATTCCAACCTCGCGTCTCATTTTCTAGTGTCACACCAGAGCTTGGCGAAAGGAAAATTTGTCGTCAACTCATTTGCATGAATGCATCATTTTCGGTTCGGTTGAGGCAACGAGGGAAGGTAATAGCCTATCCGTCTAGCTGCGCCCGTCAGAGGGATGCAAACAACCAAGACGACGAGATGCTTTGGCTCGATTTTGTGTGACCTGAAAGGCATCGTGGATCCGAGTCTGGTCGGTGCCAGGAGCAAGAAAACAAATATCATATTGTCCGGCTTTCCGTAAGAAACTGCACAAGATCATATCTCGTCCTACTGCACTATTGAGTTATATAGTTGCATGTGATTGGTTTTGAGTAGCTAACGAAGTATATCCAGCCCCCCATTGCTATAGTACAACCTGATGAGTCTCTTGGCCTGTTCCTTGGTCAACCCACGACGGTCCCGAAGCTTGTCGACAGTCATATTCTTTTTGGGTGTTGCCCATCTCCGAGTTATCTTCAGCCAAAGTTTGGTCGAGATTCCTTCCACCTTTGCACCCGAAAGATCAAGACGGGGAGAAATCAGGAGGGTTGCGGCAGCGTACGTCCGAAGGAGTGCTTTCAGAGCTTGTTTGGACTGATCACGACCTGTCTGAACCGTGGTGACGCATGCATGAGGAATAGATTGAACCGGGATACCGGTGATTTCAGTGATGCCATCTTGATTGCGTTCCCACCACCATTCATCGAGCGTGTCAAGGTGGGTCACGACGAGGGCTGTTGGGGCACGACCGCTGAAGAAGGAGTCGTTGATCAGCCGGTAGAGACTACCAAGCGAAGCCAAGATTCCGCCCTTGCTTGCACAGAGAAGAATAAGGTTAACGCCACTAGGGATGTTTCGCAAGAGAGCATGTGCTTGTTCGTAAGGCGAAAGTGGACTGACTTCTCCCCCGTCGGCAAGGTGGAATCCCATCGTGTCCCATAATCGTATCCACCTATCACCGATGGACATCTGGTACGGTCGTGGTCCCTTGGTGCAAGGTTCCACGTCCGCAGATACTTGTGCAATCGGCTCCTCGGCAAGGAGATTGATGATCGAGCTCTTCCCACAACCGACAGCACCAAATAGCACAACATTGATGTCAGGTGCAGGACTTAGATCAAGCATCAGGAGTTTGCAAGAAAATCATGACATGAACCTACTTTGGCAGCAGCAGTTGCTCTAGGCTATCTCTAGAGAACATCAATGCTTCCTGGGCTGATGGCCGATTTTTCGGTCGTCGTGGAGACCAACATCGCTCGATGAAGTTCCAAACACTGTCCGGAATACTATCAGGCCATGCTGGGCGTGGT
>JBBPNO010000663.1:0-17233 GCA_038090915.1 Boletus eberwhitei
GACTTGTTCTTTGCTGTGTCCGAGCCCACACTCAGTCAGAAGACAGTCATCATCCAGTCTGAAATCGGCTGGATGGCAGTGATTTTACCTAACATTTCCAAGTATTTCCAACCCATCTACCTCTCCTTGAACTTGTCCAGAAAGAATTCATTATGTCCATCAAAATGGGCGGCAACACCAAATTCCAGTCAAACCCAAACTTTACACATGCCTTGTTTCTAACTGTGATCACCAATACACTCATCGCTCTCCCAGCTATGTGCTGGGAGGTATGGACGGACCCTCCACCGAAGAGTGGGATTCCACAGAAGTCTGGGGACACTCCATCCTCTGAGTTCATGACTGTGCCCCCCCCCCACGTACCCACCTCAGCAGGTTCCCACTGTGTTGTTACCATCCTCTATACCCCCGAGTCTCCTGACTCCAACACCACATCGCCAGTTTGACACCCCACCAACCTCTGTTTTCCTCCCAACACCGAAAACAACTCAACAGGAGGTTGCACATGATTCCTCTAAAACCATCCTACCCCTACCGAGGCACAAGATCAATCCACTACCAGAGTCTGCCAGTGATGAATCACTCCCACGTCCGAAAAATATTTGTCGGTTGGGGGTGTCCTCCAGGAGTGCTTCTGGTTCCAAAGGGGTTTACCTACGTCGTTTACATGGTTATACTATGCCGTCTTGACGTATTTTACTGTCACGCTCACCACATGTACCACGTATGTACTTTTATTGCAGTCATAGATGGATTACCGAATCGCGGACTACGTCGCGTTCGAACCTTACTCGGGCTCCCTATGCCGCTCACTTGCAGACCACGTGTACATCGCTTAGATCCACCGTAATCAGCGCGTCGCGTCGCGTCGTCTTTCCCTCCAACCACCACCATGACCACCCACGAAGAGCACCAATACCTCGCCCTCGTCCAACGCGTCATCACCGACGGCGAACCCCGCAACGACCGCACCGGCACCGGCACACACGCCCTCTTCGCTCCCCCCGCTCTCCGCTTCACCCTCACTCACGCCTCCTTCCCCCTTCTCACCACCAAACGCACGTACCTCCGAGGCATCGTCGAAGAACTCCTCTGGTTCATTCGCGGAAAGACCGACTCGAACCTTCTCTCCCAACGCGGCGTCAAGATCTGGGACGGCAACGGTTCCAAGGCGTTTCTCGAGTCTCGCGGGCTGGGACATCGCCGTGAAGGCGATCTGGGCCCCGTGTATGGTTTTCAGTGGCGCCATTTCGGGGCGTCGTACGTCGACTGCGATGCCGATTATACAGGGCAGGGCGTCGACCAGCTTCAGGAATGCATTCACAAGATTAAACATCAGCCCACCGATCGACGGATCATCTTGAGTGCTTGGAATCCGGCGGGTGAGCGACGCTGTTTGACTGGGCATTATTGACACGGGTGATGTTGACGATGGTGCGCAGCGATCCCAGAGATGGCACTGCCGCCGTGTCATATGATGTGCCAGTTTTATGTGCACATGGCGTCCACTCCGGATGGTAAAAATGGGCTCTCGTGCCTCATGTACCAACGCTCTGCGGATCTCGGCCTCGGTATTCCCTTCAACATCGCCTCCTACGCTCTCCTCACACACATGATCGCACACGTCACACACACCGAACCGTGCGAGCTGATCATCCAGCTCGGAGACGCCCATATCTACAAGGACCACATCACCGCACTCCAAACACAGCTCCAACGAGAACCAAAACCATTCCCCACGATCCGCTTTGCACGAGAAATCGATGGTATTGACACGTTTGGGTACGAAGATATTATAGTAGAGGGATATGACCCGCATCCGGCGATACCAATGAAGATGAGCGTGTAGCAAAACGGGATACGTACCTGATACCATGTAACAGAATGCTCTCTAGTGTACACTGGCCATCTGAAAGAGGATAGCAACGATCAGAAAGAAAAAAAATGACTGGAGGAAAAATGAACATGGAAAACGAGACGGGGAGAAACGCACGCGCACGGACTCAAGACGCATCTGTACCCCTCTCAGACAGCGTCCTCAAACTCTTTCTCGGCCGCCCGCTCTCCGAGCCATCGTTCCCATCCCGCGCCCGCTTACTCCTGGGCTTTCGCGACGGCGACTCTCCCCGAAAGTTGGGCGGCACAGCCGTGAACTGGTTCTCTGAAAAACTCCTCCCCACCGTCCGCGGCGAACGACGGCTGGCGACCCCCAACCCCGACGCCGATGCCGTACTGAAGTTGCGTGAAGTCCGACGCGGCGTCGGCGTCGGCGTCCCCGGTCGCCCCGCCTTGACCGGCTCCAGATCCAGATCCAGGTCCCCTACGGACACCGCCGGGCCACCCAACACCTCCGGGTCGAACCCCTCTTCCTGCGCCTGCGCCTCCTCCGTCGACTGATCCTCCGCCGAGGCGAGGTCCTTCAAAATCTGTCGATAGGCCGCTTGAATGAGCCCGTGGAACGTCTCGTCCTTGGTGTAGATCCGCAACCAGACTTCTGCGAACGAGCGGGGCATCGAGAGTGAAAAGTCGCTGTAATCCGCCTTGCGAGACTCTGCGACGCCCACATGGTCAACAACGGCGATCCTCCGAGAGCGGATATATATATATATTTAGCGCCAAGGAGACGACGCACTGTTTGGGTTCTTCTTGGAATAAAACGTCACCTCGTCCAACGGATTCCGTTCCCCCTGGCCATAGTGCAGCGGCGAACACGTCACTGCGACATGACTCGGCTCGAGCTGCGCCACCAGCTCCTCGTCCACGCCTGTCAACACGCCCGATTTCGCCATCGCAACGATCGCGTCGGCTGTCACATGGGCTTCGATCATGGTCTTGGCTTGGTGCGGAAAGACTTTGTGGTCGACGACTTTGTAGACGTCGCGCGTGCGGATGCGCTCGATGATGGCGCGGGCGGATTCGAGTTCCTGTGTGTGCGCGCGTGCGCGAGGTGATAGGTGCGTGAGGAGGATGCGTAAGGAGGAGAGGCTTACCTTGTCCGTCGACGCTTCGATCGTGTTGAGGAGGTTATCCGTGAGGTAGATATAACGCTTTGGATTTTCAACCAAGTTTGCAATCTTGAGATGCGGCTCCGCCTCGAGCAACGCATCGATGACCATGTGCTCGATCGACTTGGCTGTGACCCGTATCGATCAGCGCATGCGCACGACAAACGGGCACATAAAAAAAAGAAGAAGACGCACTGGTTTTGTGATTGTAAATCCGTTTGTGGAGGGAAAACCGGGTATAAAACAGTTCGTAAATCTGGTTCGCGTCCTTGATATCATAGCATATCATGCCATCGATGACGCGCGCAGAGTGGATAAGTCTGAAAGGCACACGAGACACGAGGCGTAAGTATTACGTCCGACGGGAAACCCATGGATCTGCACCGACCTCGAAATAGAAATGTTACCTTTATCGCCCACTGCGTGGCAATCCCTCAAGATATAGTCGAATCTATCGCATCGCATGTCACCACACGCGCATACATGAGTAAAAAGAAGCACGACCGCTGAGACGACTTACTTGTCCACGTCGAGTCCATTCCGCTTGTTCGCCACGATCTCGAACAAGAACGGCATCGTCTCGCCGAGCCTGTCGTCGCCGTCGTCAACACACGATCTGAATTTTTTCAAAAGCGGGGGGAACGTACGCGCAACGCTTTTTATCCCCAACGATGAGCGCTTTGACGAGGGTCGCTTCCTCTGGCGTGATATCGAGTTGATACGTCTCCACCATATCATCAAACATCATCTCGCTCGCTTGTTCGTGCTCCCATTTCTTGCCCGGTCTGCCGCCGAAAAAAAAAAAAAAGGTCACGAGTACGTTTGATTCCCAACACGCGCACAAAGATTAGAAGGTTGAAACGTAAGAATGGAAGGAAAAGGGGGGCACAGACAGGAGAACGGACGTACAGCGCCGCGGGGATAAAGATGTTATCCCAGACATGCGACCACGGACCGTGTCCGAGGTCATGACACAGCCCTGCCAACTCGACACACTCGATGTGTTGGTCGGTGATCCCGAGGGAGTGGTCCATGTCTCTGAGGTGTGTCGCCATGAGTCGGGCGAGGTAGCCCACACCTAGCCAAGTGCGTGTCAGTCGGCTCTGATCACTTATTTTCTCTCGGATCTGGCGACGCACCGAGACAGTGCTCGAATCGGTTGTGCGAGGCTCCAGGAAAGACAAAGTACGTGAGGCCGAGCTGTTTGATGTACCTCAAGCGTTGAAAGTGTTTTCTAGACGTCTCTGATGAGGTCCTGCGCTGACGAGAAGTGGGTGATCACACGCACGTGTCGATAAAGGAGCATATCCAGGGCGAAAATGAGACTAGAGAAGTGCGACGAATTAACTGAGGATCTCGAAGGATATGGACCAAAACTTGCCATAGTCGTGCACGCTGTCCTTGAATTGCCGTGTTTGCAACAACCGACTCCGCGTCGACTCGGGCTCTGTCATGATGGGCGTTCGGATGTACGTTGTGATGGCGAGAGGCAGGGATGTACTGTATAGACTATGCCTCATTTTATGATTATTCATCACACGTGTCCTACTCGTGCCAACACTACACAAGACTCGGGGAGTGCTAGCCTCCCGCATATATACACGAACCGAACATCGACGGCCAGTGTAAAAAAACGTCAGAGCCAGGCGCTGACAACGGATCCATCCACGACGCGGCACAAACCGTGTGCCGACAAGGACCCTGTATCGATTCGTCTTTCCTATTGCGCCGGGAATATAAATTACCGGAGAGACCATCCAGGCGAGCCATGAATAAATGATGGTGCGTGCGAAGACGAGAGGTCTGTAAAATCAAGGTCTACGCGTCCGCAAGACTGGCCCCAGACTCCACGAGACTGAGTGGCACACGTCCTGCTGCAGAGTCAAAAGATCAGCGTCACCGTCCATATACACGCGCGTGACGCACCGCTCGGGGACTATTGCAGTCCTTGACACAGTCAGAGCCTCTCACCGAACGCAACGCGCACCGCCTCACTCACCTGGCTGCATCGCCAAGTGTCCCATCGGGGTAAGAGTCATCGCGTCAGAACCTGGCTGACCCTGCTGCTCCTGCCCCATCCCTGTACCCTGGGCACCCTGTCCCGGCTGTCCTGCCCCACCCGGCGTCTCATCCTGCATCCCCTTCTCATCGCCTGACCCGCTCCCCTTGCCCATCGCCGGCCGTCCCTCTACCCGCCTCACAAACTCACCCCACACAGCGTGCTCGTCGTTGCCCATCGCCTCAAACAAGTTTCTCACGCTCGCATCCGCCTTGCGGTACACCCCCCGGTGCCGACACACCGTGCTCTTCACATAACGACATCCAAATACGCGCTCAAACGCGGCTTTCTGCGTCGCGGTAGGCGACTGTGCCACTATCGCATCCATCGCGCGGAAGCCTGCCGCGATCTCGGACACAGTGTAGTCATTGGGCCAGCGCTTGAGGGGCGGGTGTGGGTGTTGAGGAAAAGAGGTGCGTGTGGCGGTGTTAGGCGTGTTGGGACTGTAGAGTGGCGTTGTGGGTATCATGGGGGACTGCAGGTTCATAGTGGAGCCATGGAATGGGCTGTTGACTGGCGTCGTCATCCCGTTCGTTTCGGTCCCATTGCGAGTAGGTGGGTGAGTGCTGAGTGGGGGGCTCGCGAGTGGAGGGGCGTAGGGTATCGTCTGGGTGGGGAGCATGTAGCTCATCGGAGGTGGGATATAAACGTGGGCAGGATAACTTTCAGGAAAGTAAAATCGTTTGGCGGAGGGTGCCTCGGCGTTGTCTGCCAGGGGGCGCTTGAGCTGTGGGGCAGGTGAAGGTGAGGGCGCCGCGAGTTGTGCGGGGGTGGGGATGGGGGACGCTTGCTTCTTCTTGACCTGCAAGACAAGTTCCTCAGCGAGTCCCGCGCACTCCTCATCGGCCAGGCCGGTGAGGAGGCTCTTTCGAAGCTTGTACAGGAGACGCTGCTCAGACTCAATCGTGCGGACGGTGGTGATCAGGTGTTGTTCCCAGTGTCCTGTTGCACTGTTGTAGGTGTCGACGTACGAGGTCGACGACAGCTCGAGGTCGGACACGACTAAGGGGTAATGCGAGAGCGAGAAGAGGGGAAAGGTTGATATTTCGTGCGTGAGCCGTATGGGGTCGCAGTTGGACTTTGGATGGATGTCAGCACCAAAGACGTGCGTCGAGAGAGCAGTTTACCCTGTACCAAATGACGAGAGTGACGGAACGTTTGAGGGCTTGCTCCATCTGGGATTGGCGGTCGTCGTGTGACTGGGTTTCTGGTGAAGGCGGTTTGGGATGAACACGCGTACCAACATGCTGCAGAAATTGGCCGTTGACGACAGGTCTGGTGGCAGAGAGGGTATGCACGCGGTCGATTTGGATGGACATTGTCTGGACATCGCTGTGAGTGATAACGAGGGATAACAAAGAGCCAACTCACTGTGGTCCACTGCTTTGGCGAGCTCGGTTTCTGTGGGACAAGTTTGACGTCCACGAGGCCCGCCGTTTCTCACGAGAATCTCGACTCAAGCTTTGACGACGAACTGCGCAGTCTCTTCCATGTGAGGTGTTGATCGTTCTGAAAATAGGCAAGTTAAACTTGCAGGAAGTGTGGGTTGGACGCTAACGAAGTCTTGCAGGCAAGCGTTGTCGAGCTAGCACTGGGCACAATCACGTCCGACGGACTTGATTCATTCGCGTTCGCGTTGAGCATTCAATAATATTGACACAATGGATGTAGGTTTTGGAGGGGAGTTGGTGTCCTGCAGTAACGGGGGTTTCATTTGCAGACTGAAATTCATCTTCGCATTACTGCCTCGTGACTCGTTCAAGTGCTCTCAAAGTCCGTCGGTGGTCTCGTACTGACTCTCTTCAATGATTGAGTCTTCCACTCGCTTCATGTCATCGCGCTTGTTCACGTCTGGCAACCCCTCGAGCAAGAATTCAACCCAAAGACCACCTCAGCAAGCAACGGCGTCCGGGTAGTTCGCACCCCAACACAAGCCTCTGTGTCAACTGGCTCCCGTTGCTCACGATGCCGACAACCGATTTTAATTTCAAGGGATTGGCACGGCGGAATTCACTCCCTCGGACGTCGACGAAAAGGCTAGGATTGCGACCTCGAAGTTCCGTCCTTTCGGGGTGGTCTCCGCCATCCAGTGTCACCCTCTAGGCTCGTATGAAGGGTGACGTCCAGAACACGGTTCAGTGGGTACACGTTTTATCACGATATGAGATGCCAACTAGGTCTCGAATGCGGCTGGCTTGGTCGACCTGCACATCTGGTGTTGGTTACGCGCAGCGAATGAATGGTTCCCGCAAAACCACCATCGTCAAGATGCAAATACCTGGCCGTCCAGCTGATGACCCACCCTCGAGCGTGACTTCAATAAGGCTCGTTGGTTCGGGCAGATCCGCGATCGCGCACAACTGACTCGCTTTCGCGCCATTCGACCCCTGCTTGTCGTAGTAAAAGCCCACTCGACGAGAGTGGTGAACCTAGTGATTGCCAACAGCTTTCGTCGGGGCTCTGCGCAAATAACCACTAATTTCTCCTCACTGCTTCGCCCCGAGAGATACATTGTCCATACGGAGCGTGTGGACATCCCGCGAGATGTTGACGTAGACAAGTCAATATATACTCTCCAGTATTATACTAAACTCGACTCTGTGTGCGGACAAGACTCACTGAGTGTAGGTTTATCGACGGTGATTGCTCTGTGGGGCTAGAACCACGAAGTTAGGTTGTGGTCTACTGTCTGCAATCCCCCGGGCTTGCTCTACCAATCCATCTTACGGAGAATATTCCAGTCAGACTGGGCTGTTCAACCTTGTCGAGAAATATTAGGAGTTGTGATTGCACCCAATGAACTATCATCTTTTGAATCTGTTTGATGGATTCGTGAATGCAAGGGCAGTTGTGAGGCCCCTGAGATTGTTCAGTCAGCCCTGATGTACAAACCTAATGGTGATCATATTGTCTCTAGTTCCCGGAGAGAGACAGTTAGGATTTGGTTAGAACATAGTCCCAGGGTGGCAACAGGGTGGTCATAGTAGGTCCATTCCAACATCACTAGGACCTTGCTTCCTCAGTTGCATATCCACCTAATGGCACTCACATCAGATGCATTGAGGGGTGCTTCCACTCAGTACCACTCTTACATATCAACCAAGGTACGAATTCCATAGCCTAATGGCCCAACTGCCAGAGAGTCAATTACAATGTGACCCCTATCAGCAGAATATACTTCCGAAGTGACAAACCTCGTTTCTTGGAATGAGCCAGCAACACACTTCCCCGAGCAAACATCCCAATTCCTGATGGTCTTGTACTGCAACAAGATCATCAAAATGTGGAATGGTGGCTTCGCAAGCATTGTTTTCGCAGGTCCACTGCAGGAGCATGTTTCACATCAGACCTCTCTGGCATACTTGTCTGAGGGTAGATGTATCACTGCTGCAGATAGTATCAAAACAGGGACCCTAAAGGAATCGGGTATTAGCCTAGCTGATACAGAGAAAGCCGGGGGATTTGCCTTTACCTTGTGCTTCTCCAACAGACATCGAACCAATATATTCAGATGCGAAGATGACCGCGCTTGAGGTCCTGCGTAGTCATGATAATGCGAAGGAGGGACGTATGATATAACACGACCAAACAAGCGCAGCAATTAATGGCCAAGACTTGCATTTGAACCTATACACTACCCGCTCACCGTTCATTTACATTCACATCCTATCATCGACTATTGCGTCCACGGTGGACAGGTCTTTACTACTTCTTTGTTGGTGCGTATCCCATCTAATCGGGCACTGACGTGCAGTAACGTATGACCCCACCATTGGCGATCCAATGTTGCTTCTCCAGTAGCATTCTCCATAGTTTTGTACAGTCTGGTATTGTCCAAACACCTATCCTGCAGCCATGTCTGCCAGCGTTCGGGCGAGAAGACCGGCTTCTCCACCCCTTGGCCTTCCACACGTCATTCCTTCAGCACACAAATACCCCCCAATTCCTTCACGAAAAGATGATCTGGACGCGGACGAGCGACGGGAAGCAGCCGCAAAGGGATATGGTCCCGCTCGGAGAATGCACCCTCCCGGCGGGCTAAAAATAACATCTGGAGAGTGGAAACTCCTCGTCCTCGTCCTCATAGTCGCAACTTTTGTCCGGCTCTTCCGTATATCAAAACCGGATAGCGTTGTGTGCGCCTTGAAATCGACTTTCATGACGTGTTCTTCGTGCTAACGCCTCGTTGCGTGTGTAGGTTCGATGAAGTTCACTTTGGTAAATTCGCCGCGCGCTATATCAAGACACGTTATTTCGTGGATGTCCACCCGCCCTTGGCCAAGCTGTTGATAACCGCCGCGGCATTCCTGTCCGGATTCGATGGAGATTTCGACTTCAAAGAAATTGGAAAGTGGGTGTCATTGGATGGCCCGAGGTAGCTGACCCTTGAGCTGGTTTCCTAGGTTCTTCGTAAACACGCCATATGTCGCCATGCGTATGGTTCCCGCTACGCTCGGTATTGCCACCATTCCAGTCGCCTACCTTACACTACGCGCTCTCGATTGCAGAGCCACCGCAGCCCTACTCGCTTCTCTTTTTTTAACCTTCGAAAATGGCCTCATCACCCAATCGCGACACATCCTCCTTGATTCACCATTGGTGTTTTTCACCGCGCTGACGATATTTCTATTTGTTGGGTTTTGGAACGAGGACAAGCAAGAGCCCTTTACCGAACGATGGTGGACCTGGCTCATTCTGACCGGTCTGTCACTCGGTGCGGTCCTATCTTGCAAATGGGTCGGCTTGTTCACCGTCGCGACTGTCGGCGTGTGCACTGTACTGCAACTCTGGTTACTCCTAGGGGATTTACGCGTCAAGCCTCGCACGTGGGCGAGACACTTTTTCGCAAGAGTGTTGTGCCTCATCGTTATCCCCATCTTGCTTTACATGACCATGTTTGAGCTGCATTTCATGATCCTTGGAAGTTCGGGCGAAGGGGATGCCTTTATGAGCTCCGAGTTTCGGCAGACGTTGGGGCGTGGCATGCCTGATACCTATGCTGGTGCGTTCGCGTTTCTCGTCAAGGATAGTGGAGTTGACGTCACCTCGCTCTCAGACGTGGCCATTGGTTCCGAGGTGTCTATTCGTCATCTGAACACCCAGGGTGGCTATTTGCACTCCCATTCCCACGATTATCCTGGTGGAAGTAAACGTACGTGACTCTCCGACGTTGACCATAGTCTATGCTAAACAATGCATTCAGAACAACAGGTCACTCTCTATCCGCATCGAGATGAGAATAATATATGGCGTATTCTCAATGCTACTACCAACGGCTATCCCCAGTACGACTACGAGACGCAACCCATCGAGTATATCAAAGATGGATCCCGCATCAAATTGCGGCACATCACTACCGACAAGGCCCTCCACTCGCACGAAGTCCGTCCACCCGTCTCCGACGTTGACTTCCAGAATGAGGTATCGGCATACGGCGCAACCGGATATGAGGGTGATATCAATGACGACTGGGTGGTCGTGATTGTTAAAGGTGACAAGAACGACAAGGAGTCGGACGAGCGTCTGAAGACGTTGCGTACACATTTCCGGTTGCGACACTTGAATACGGGGTGTTATCTCTTTTCCCACAAAGTGAAGCTACCGGACTGGGGATTCGAGCAACAGGAAGTAACCTGTAACAAGAATGCGGTCAAGGCAAATTCGTTGTGGTACATCGAGACTGCCGCCAAGCATCCACAGTGTACGTGATTGGCGTTCGTCCCAAGTTCGCGAGGTGCTGATCATGGTGATTGACGTGCAGCGCCTGACGATACGGAGAAGATCAACTACAAGATTCCAGGGTTTCTAGCCAAGTTTTGGGAACTACAGCAGGTGATGTGGACGACGAACGCTGGCTTAACGGACAGACACGCATACGACTCTCGTCCGCTGACCTGGCCCCGCCTTCGTCGTGGTATCGTAAGTCGCCTTGATACTTTGAACGATCCACCCTTGATAACTCGCTTGGTCTCAGAACTTCTGGGGGAAGGATCATCGCCAGATCTACTTGATTGGCAACCCGTTCGTTTGGTGGCTGAGCACTGCCTCAGTCAGCACTTACATCCTTGCACGTGGATTTCTCATTCTACGCGCGAAACGAGGGTACAGGGACTTTGAGAACAGTAAGTACCATGTTAGCCCCGTGTTCAACCGTCGCTGACGTGGACTCGACCGAATATCTAGCCAAAGTGGTCAAGTACGACTCGCTGTGCGGTCTCCTCTTTACCGGTTACTTTTTGCATTACTTTCCGTTCTTCCTCATGAGCCGCCAATTGTTCCTACATCACTACTTCCCTGCGCTTTATTTTGCGATCCTCTTGTCTTGCGCCGTATTCGACTTTGTGACATCGACGCTGAAACCCAAGATTCGACTCCAAATCGCAGCCGCGCTCGCAATCGTGGCGGTTTGGAACTTTTCCAAGTTTAGCCCGCTGGCGTATGGAAATCCGTGGACGAAGACGCAATGCAGGAATGCGCAGTGGGTGAAGACGTGGGACTTTGCTTGGTGGGTTTTCTCGTCTCGCTTTATTCTCTCTGACGCTGATCACCGTGGAAAACGCTACATTGTAAAGCAATGACTTTTTGGACGACGTGAGTCTTGGGTGTTTCTCTTGATGAGTTGGATTGAACGTTGACGTGGATTCTCGGACAGTTTTCGCAGTATAGCAAGACCCCGGCGCCGATGCAGGACAAGATGGCCCATGTACAGGCCACGGTTGACGGCGAGCCTGCGATTGACAACGCCGACAAGCCCATCGCACCCGAGATAAATACGATCGTTCCATCAGGGATCGTCGCCGAGCCTGGCAAGGACGTGTTTGCAAAGGACGACCGGGACCCCAGGACTCAGAGTGTGGCGAGGTATGATTCGGATCAAAGGGATGTAGTGTCGTCATCATCTGGCGGGGATGGGGATGGGGAGCGAGTGATTAGTGTGGTTGACGTGGAGGGGGTGAGCAGTGCGGATGAGGTGGAGCGTGCTGAGGGTGGAATGGGGGTTGCTCGTGAGCCTCTAGAGGGGGGTGAGACGTCGTCGGTGCCATCAGTGCCGGAGGATCAGGCTGCCGTTCCGGCAGGACGACAGCCAGAGGGACCGTTGGACCACGAGGAGGCGCTGGCGGATCAGGTTGCGCATGAGTTGTACCCGGACGCGAGGGGCGTGCCAGAGGAGGGGCTTGCGCGCAACGAGTGAGCTATCTGACTTGGCATATTCGCATATTCATTCTTGTATCATGTATCAGACAGCCTTTCTCTTTTGCCTTAGATCACCGGATGGACGTGGATATGAACTCCAAGTAGATATTATGCAGCTCCTCCATTCGTTACAGACGACGGTATAATCTATTTTGCAGAAGCCCTCTCGCCGATTGCCATGCGCTGCACAAGACCGCCTCGCCGCCTCGGTAACTTCAACGCATTGCCGACCCACGCATATGAATTATCGCCCGGACGCGAGGCCGGGTTGAACTTGGCCAATGGTAATGTCCACCGACGTCCCGCGTTCGTCAACGTATCCTTGAAGACGCGAATGTACTTCACGACGTTGGCGAGGACGAGGGTGGTGGTGGTGGTGTCTGGTAACGGGAGTCTGGATATGCATTGGTATTCTTCAGTATGCTTGGAGACAGCTCATGGATCGAAGGCAAAACTAAGGGTAGTAGTCTGGTCACTGGCAGACTATTACATGGGTGGTGCCGTCCATCCACTGTTGGTTGCCACCCAACCGCGACTGTATTACCGTGACACCACTAGTGAAGCCTGGCAGTAGCTGAGACTTCTCGTTGGATCCATCGTCCATCTCTCTCAGCATCGTGATGGCATCACCGGAGACACATCCCTCGTCGATATGTCTTGGCCGCTTCGAACGAATGCGGTTGTCCAACCTTCCGCATCTTTCTTTGAATCGGAGTTTATCTATTCGGAAAAGTGGACAGCACCGTCTGTTTTCAATGTACAGTGCCATATCGTGGCTGCATCGTCTAATTGTGGTGGACAATGACCAGGTACGAATGCTCTGGATGATGAACTGTTGTCTGCCAATTCTAGGTGCTCCGTCAGAGATATAAAAGCGCCTCGTTAAATGGCTTGACGTGCAACAACTTCATAACATGCCCCTCGACAGTTTCCCGCTAGATCTCTTCGATGCCGCCACTCATCGCGAACTCGACAAGGCAGTAAATGATGCCGTTGAAGACCATATGGGTGACGTCTCCGATATCAGTTCCAACGTTCATATTATGGGCGCCCTCCTTGATGCTATCACTGAACACTCCAACGGTCACTTGGATAGAAAGCACACTTCAACTTTATTAAAGTTGATCAAGACCCATGAAGGGTTGCATGATATGCTCGCTTCTGCTTGGAAGAGCAAATCATACCACGAAATTCGAAACCTCCGTGCGTGTACAGTACCCGTGTCCATTTATCTAGTAGTACTAATGACTTATACCGCCGCTAGCCATTCTCCGAAAAGCACCAGAACCACAAGCACTTGCACCAGTAACAACAACCACTAGTAGTCAGGGTTGGTAACTTACTTCCTATCAGACCGGTTATCCGCTAGCAGACGTAGACTGACCTCTCTTGT
This sequence comes from Boletus eberwhitei, assembly GCA_038090915.1. NCBI lineage: Eukaryota > Fungi > Basidiomycota > Agaricomycetes > Boletales > Boletaceae > Boletus > Boletus eberwhitei. Next base: position 13,652 of record JBBPNO010000663.1, read on the forward strand.
CAGACCTACGTCAAAATTTGTCAGGGTCCTTTGAGGCAAAGTACCGTGGCGCAGCCGTTGACGGCTTCTACGAGTATTTGACACACAACGAAAGGCAATTCAAAACCGTCGACGATCCCCGCTATTACGCCAAATTCTGTTCCGTCGTCCAGAGTTCAGGTACTGGCAAATCAAGAATGCTAACTGAGGTAGTGTCAGTCGTTTCGCATTCAGCTGTGGTGACTGAATCATTCTCAGATGAGCAAGAAGGATGTAATAGTCATTTACATGAACTTGCGTGGGGAGCAAGACAAATTAGGTTTCCCGGCTCGTGATCCAATCCCCTCACAGATCTTGACCGAATTCCCTCCTACTGAGGGAGGGTATCGGACTGTCTGCTGCGCGTTCTTCACCGCCCTTTTTGATACCCTCGAGGAATATCTCTCGAAAGGTTATGCCACCCGCAATACTAAGGCAGGGATCATGCATTGGGTCCGCCAAATGTGCGACATGAGCGACCCTCCCAGATTTACAGCCAGGGCTAATTTCTTCAACAAAGTATCTGAAAGATACAAAAAGGTGATGATATCTAGTACTGTTACATCGCCTGATTAACAATATTATATAGGTTCATGCTGGTCTCGTCCGTACCGTCAACCGGCGGCCTAGTGCAACAGAAGACGTGTCTTCCCGGCAGGATGCTGATGAAACTGCCGATAAGGCCACAGGAACGGACGTCGAGAAAGCCGCCGATGAACTCGCAAAGCTCACCCTTTCAGGTAATTATTCCAGTTCGTATTGCAGAACACCTAGCTGAGCAGTATGGTCCGAAGCAGAGCTAGACTCCCAATCCTCGGATTTCACTGTCCGTCTTCTTACCGCCTATAGGAAAATGGGGACTTCCCTCGCAAGGGTCTTTGCCGATGATTCCGACCAACCCAAGCTAGTGATCGCGGTCGACGAGGCGCACCCGCTCACTTCAATACATCGTGCAGCATATCGGCCTGCGGATGTATTCTGCAGAGTAGTAAACGAGTATTCACATGACCAGAATCATGCCGTTTGGGTGGTATTCGCATCGACCACATCCAAGGTCGCTGATTTCTCGCCACCTAATCAGAAACGTCCGTGGCCATTTCCGATTCTTCTGATCCCCCAATTGATTCGTCTTTTAGACAATTCCGACCGTGTTGCCATTCGGGGTGAGAAGCTCTTCCCGCCTTACACTCAACTGGGATGGGACCAGAGCGCATTGGGACTACAAGATATTGACATCGAGGATGTCTCCCAGATTGATCACATCGCAGGCTATGGAAGACCATTGTAATGTTCCTTTCGCTTCGTTGCGCCGGGTGACTAACGAGGGCATCCACAGATGGCGTTCTCTCAAGGGTGCACTTACACTTCCGGAAAGGGTGCTAGATACAGCGTCGTCAAAGTTATGTGGCGGACACGACTTTAATGCGCGGAAAACTAGTCATGTGCTCGCAATACTCGGACAGCGATTCGGACTGAACGTGACGCTTGGACACCCGGAATCGGTGGAGCACCTGGAGAACGGGGTCGCGAGTCACCTGCGGATCTGTCTTGCGACGACATTGGACCGGAATTGGAGGTTCACACAATATCCATCCGAACCGCTGCTGTCGTGCGTGGCTGCAGTCGATCTGCACAAGAAGCCTGAAAAGCTGGAGCTTGCATTGAAGACTCTGCTGGTGGCTGTCAGTTCCGGGATGATCGACATGGGTCAACGCGGCGAACTGGCTAGCCGATTACTATGGCTGTTGGCCAAGGACTTGTTCATTCGCACACGGTCGGAGAGCGTGGAGATGCCATCGAGATGGGAAGAACATCTGGCGGACTGTGAAATGATCCGGGTCGTGGATTGGCTCGAATTCATCTTTGGACGGCAGATATGGGACGAGCAGGACATGCAAGCATCGCTCGCACACAAATTGTTCGAAAATGCATATATAAATTTTTCACATTGGGTATGCATGGAGGCGAACATCGCTGGATCAAAAGAAGGGCACGAACTAAGGTCAGTCTTCCAAATTCCACTTTTCATGACGCGACCTCGAGTCTGATGATCGACCATGTAGCTTGGACGAGTGGACACTGCGCCATTGGCAGAGGACCAGTGCAGTGCAGTGCTGCCACCAACAACCGCTGATCGACAAGGTGATACCGATCTATTTCAAAGGTGGGCCCGAAAACACATCGGCGAAATCGCGACTATCGCATATTCTGGTTTCCGACAAGGCTCGAGAATCGACGAGTTCGAAAGACGTATTGCATGCCATCACCCGACGACATAAAAATCTGAGCGGCGAAGACAAATGCACATCTACCTCTAATGGCAACTCGGAGCCCCTTCCTTACATCGCCATCTTGGCCGACCTTGGTCAGCCATCCTCGTTCTCTGTGACCTTTCCCGAGCGGGATGTGGATGACCGCTGCCTGCGGATTTACGCTGCAGGAGTCGACACCGCGACGTATCCATTCTTAGCCAAGTATCCCGCCCTGATGAGGACTCTGCAAGATCTCGTACACATTCAGCAGATTCCCGAGACGGAAAGACCCTACACTGAATACCTGAATGCGCAGGTCAAGTTCGGGAGTACGGCCACTCCCGAGCATATGGTATGGGAACATGGGAGGAATGTGCCGAATGTGCGAAGAAAGCCTGTTCGACGGTCCTAGGTTGAGGTTTTGCTGTAATGTCGCCGTTGTCTCTGAAATTGTGTATGCTTGTGTACTACGAGCGAGGATGGACACGTCGTTGGCCTGTACTTTGTATTATCCTTACTACTACATCAACCACATCAGCCTCCCTTTCAACATCTCAACCCCGAATACCATTATATCTCCTGTATCATCCCTTGCACGTACTTAGAATTATGACACAGTGATAGCGCCATCTCTGGGCTCGCTACTCGCCAATCTCTCTACCACCAATCCGGTCAGTATAAAAATAAATGGGATCTGTGGATCGGATGGAATAAGTAGGCAAGCAGATCTCTGGAACCGCGACACTAGTCGGTTCAAAGTTTATGTCCTCCAACAATAGTGTTTTCAGTCACAAGGCTCACAAAAAAATATTGAAAGGAGTCCTCGTGGACGTGAATGTACTATCTCACGTGTTGTAAGGATGAGGGTGATGTGGTGATCAACGATGGGAGCGGTATGGCAACTTTTTGCTTCATTCGGACCTCGGAGTACTACGCTTCACACAGCAGAACCAAGTTCAACGAACCAATGCGTGGAATAGCGTTTCGGGTTGATGTTCATCCTTGTTCACAGTACTACAAGCACACACAATCTCAGAGACGACGGCGACATTACAGCAAAACCTCAACCTAGGACCGTCGAACAGGCTTTCTTCGCACATTCGGCACATTCCTCCCATGTTCCCATACCATATGCTCTGGAGTGGCCGTACTCCCAAACTTGACCTGCGCGTTCAGGTATTCAGTGTAGGGTCTTTCCGTCTCGGGAATCTGCTGAATGTGTACGAGATCTTGCAGAGTCCTCATCAGGGCGGGATACTTGGCTAAGAATGGATACGTCGCGGTGTCGACTCCCGCAGCGTAAATCCGCAGG